>CAWUFW010018175.1:0-232283 GCA_963921515.1 Calotriton arnoldi
ACTTCGTTCAGTTACGTATTACAAGTCCCCCTTTGTCCACGGATATTGTGGCTGGTTGGGTGCACTACCATAAACCCTAAAATACTACCCCCTCCACTACCCAAACACCACTGCACTACCCTAAACCCTAAAACACTACCCCCAGCACGACACCCTACACTACCCAAACATAACTGCACTACCCTAAACCCTAAAACACTACCACCAGCACGACTCCCTACACTACCCAAACACCACTGCACTACCCTAAACCCTAAAACACTACCCCCAGCATGACTCCCTACACTACCCAAACACCACTGCACTACACTAAACCCTAAATATACCCCCAGCATGACCTCCCACACTACACAAACACCACTGCACTACCCTAAACCCTAAAACACTACCACCAGCACGACTCCCTACACTACCCAAACACCACTGCACTACCCTAAACCCTAAAACACTAACCCCAGCATGACCACTCCTACACTACCCAAACACAACTGCACTACCCTATACCCTAAAACACGACCCCCTACACTACACAAACACGACTGCACTACCCTAAACCCTAAAACACTACCCACAGCATGACCCCCTTCACTACACAAACACCACTGCACTGCCCTAAACCCTAAAACACTACCCCAGCACTACCCCCTACACTACCCAAACACCACTGCACTAACATAAACCCTAAAACACTACCCCCAGCACAACTCCCTACACTACACAAACACCACTGCACTACCCTAAACCCTAAAACACTACCCCCAGCACGACTCCTTACACTACCCAAACACCACTGCACTACCCTAAACCCTAAATACTACCTCCAACACGACCCCTACACTACCCAAACACCACTGCACTACCCTGAACCATAAAACACTACCCCCAGCATGACCCCCTACACTACACAAACACCACTGCACTACCGTAAACCCTAAAACACTACCCCAGCACAACCCCCTACACTACCTATACACCACTGCACTACCCTAAACCCTAAAACACTATCCCCATCGCGACCCCCTACACTACTGTACTACCCTAAACCCTAAAACACTACCCCCAGCACGACCCTCTACACTACCCAAACACCACTGCACTACCCTAAACCCTAAAACACTACCCCCAGCACGACCCCCTACACCACCCAAACACCACTGCACTACCCTAAACCCTAGAAAAGAAACCCCCACCCCATGCCCAATCCCCCTTACCTCTCACTCCTCATGGTTCTTCTCTCCTCGTGGTTCCTGCTTCACGTCATCTCTGAGGGGTGGTGCACGTCGTTGTGAGGAAACAGAACAGCCTCTGTTTCTTTACAACGACATGGATCATCTACATGTTTTTTAGAACGCATGGTCATTTACCATACATACCTTTACAACAAAATTTGTTGTAAAGGCATGCGTGGTAAATGACCATGCGTTCTAAAAAATGCATAGTAATGACTTCGTGATGTACAACGCATGCGTGGTAATGCATGCGTTGTAATGGTATTGCAAAGTAAAAAAGTCGTTGTAACGGCTGTTTACCGATCGAAGCTGGCCCCTGTTCTTCAGTGAGACGTTTATTTGATTAATTAGGAGGAAGGAATGTGGTTTTTTTACTGAAAAGTGCATTCCCGGCTGTTGTATTGTGAAAGTGTCCACGTGGCCTGGTTTCACTTCCGGTAAGAGAGTGGAAGAGTCTGTTTGGATCTAAAGGAGTTCTGTTGTTGGACGGGGCCGGCGCGACATGTCATCAGAAAACATAGCTAATGGAAAGCGTCCTCCCTGAAGTGTGGAGCAGTGCCATGAGAGGTCAACGAGTGTGCGTCCCACTGCAGTATGACCGTACCGCGTAACCCATGTGCTGCCTCCAGGGTACGGGAGGCAGAAGCGGCATCGCAGGTCCTCATAAAGACCGTTGTAGCACTAATTCTACATTTTAGTACTAGGGCATTTTAACTTCGTTGTTCCTGCCAGATACAAAGAGAAGATCCTGTGTTATTCAGTGCCCTCGTTACCTTTTTCGTGGGTTGTGGTGCTTGTTACTTCGCTGCCCCGCCGGTGCACACGACTGGGCACCCCACCTCGTGTGCCATCTGCAGGGCCTCTGCCCTCGGATCACCGGTTTCGGTTTCTGGAGTGGCAACATAAACAGTTGCTCCCAAAGGACTAGCCTGAACACTTAGGTGAATATCCCCTGCACCAGCATTCCACGGAAATTCTTTCCTAGCTCTCCCACATCAACGAGCACGGCTCCGCTCGCGACACCGTATGACGTCATCGGAGCCATAAGAGGACCTCGTCAGCGTGCTGACGTCAGTTCCACCCATTTTTTCCATGCCACCGAGGCAAACAGGGTACCGAGACATTTTCACATGTATACATAGTATAATAAATATATATATATTCACTGAAAAAACCATAGGTTTCAGGCACGTTATAGTTAGAAATGAGCATTTAAAAACCTTAGAAATTCACTGAAAAAACCATAGGTTTCAGGCACGTTATAGTTAGAAATTAGCATTTAAAAACCTTAGAAATTCACTGAAAAAACCATAGGTTTCAGGGGCGTTATAGTTAATTGGACATTTCCCTCGTACAATACCATAGAAATTCCCCCATTATAGTTAGTTCAGCTAACTATAACTCGCACGCCCGCAATGCACTGCTGATGACGTCACATATTACATCACTCATGACATGGTCAGTGACATCACTCATGACATCACTGATGACATCTCAAATGACATCACTGATGACATCACTGATGACATCATCCAGTGAATGTGTGTTTTTCTGAAAATTAAATATGTTTTATATATGTATATCTCAAGGTCGATGGAAGAATAAATGGGTATATAAGTGTCTAAATGGATGATTTTTTTTTGTAAAATTGATTGTATAACTGACTAAGTGTATCTTAGTGAATACATGGGTTAGTGAGTAATGTGTAAATATGAAAATATCTGTATCAGTCTCTCACTTTGTGTATAAGTGGCTGCCTGTGTTGGTGAGTAGCTACATGAGTGTCTATATGGGTTATTAGTTGGTTTTTTGAGTATCAGTATGAGTGTCTGAGTGTCTGTATGGTTCGGTGGGGGTATTACTTAGTGCATAGATGCATGAATGAGTGACTCACTGTTTGTATGTGTTGAAGACAGCATGTGTGCAGGACTGTATAGGTGGATGAGTATGTGTATGGGTGTGTTAGTGAGTGAATGACTGTCTCAATAGTGTCTTTATGAGTAACTACATATGTTTTAATCTAGTATATGTGAGTATTGGTGTATATAAGTGAGTATATGTGAGAGTGAGAGATTGGAAGAGTTCCTGTACAAATAAGTAGGTGTTTCTATAAGTGATTGTTTAAGAGAGTAAGTATGTGTAAGTTTCTGTAGAAGTAAGTGTGGTAGTGTGTGTATAACTGTATATGCAAATAAATGGATGTTTGATACTTTGTTTGCATGTGTGACTATGTGTGTGAGTAACTCTATGGATGAGTGGCAGTGTGTAACAGGATGTTTAGGTGTATGAGTACATATGATGAGTGAGTACATGTATGAGTGACTGTATAGGGACTGTTGGTGAATGAGTGGATGTGTGTGTAGATCTTGGAATTACTGAATAGGTGTGTTGTAACTGGTATTGGTATGTCCATTGTTTTGAAAATGTTAGTTTGTATTTTTGAGTGTGTGTATCAAAGGTTATATTAGGGTGAGAGGAGGTCTGCCACTCTATCACAAGGATGATGTCATCAGTGATGTCATCAGTGATGTCATTTGAGATGTCATCAGTGATGTCATGAGTGATGTCACTGACCATCTCATGAGTGATGTAATATGTGACGTCATCAGCAGTGCATTGCAGGCGCACGAGTTATTGTTAGCAGAACTAACTATAACGGGGGAATTTCTATGGTTTTGTACGAGTGAAATGTCCAACTAACTATAACGCCCCTGAAACCTATGGTTTTTTTCAGTGAATATATATATATATATATTACCTACTGGCGGTCGCCAGTAGGTAGTTATAGTTAGGACCTCGTTTCTATTCAAAAAGGTTTTCTTGTTTTGCCAAATAACTGTGGCGTCGTTTTATGAATCTTCGCGAAAGTTTCAAAACTAATTGCCCGCTCCGGTCAGCTCCTGTCTTTAAAGCTTCGGGGGGTGATTCATCAAGCGGGGGCCGAGAAAAAAGGGGGGTCCCAAAACGCGTTTTCCCCATGTTAATTTCCATAGGAAACTTTAGACACAGCTACAGCCCGAACTGCTGAACGGAATTACACCAAATTTTGCAAAAAGGTAGGTCTTGGTTCAGAAAGAGCCCTTTGTTTTAAATGGTGTAAATCCGTTCAGTAGTTCCTGAGAAATTAAAAAAGAAAACTTCGATATCTGAGCACCGAGGAGGAGTTGCGACTACTCCAGAGCACGAAGCTTCACTCTGATTGGCTGACAACACTCCAAACCAGGAAGTGTTGGTAGCCATCTTGTGACTCGGTAACCGAGTCACAAGAAAAGAGTAAAAAAAAGGTGAAAAACAAGAAAAGGGGGCAGGGTAGAAAGACCCTGACCCCCTAGGCCTGCTCAGTGGGAGCCGCAGGACTAAAAAAAGCATTTAAAAAAAAAAAAAAAATCGGTAGAATTTGCGCTGGGTGCGCGAATCCTGCCGAAAAGAAAAAAAAACAAATTGCGGGCTCTTGCGCTTCGTCACTAAAAAAGCCCCCGGGTGGGCCAGGTCCCGGGGGCAATATAAAATTAGGGTGTTCGCGGGGCCTCAGACCCGGGGCCTCCACAGCCCCGGGCTTGAAAAATATGCGTGGGTCCCACCTGGCCCACTCCCAGAGGCTAAAATCAGTTAAGAATTTGACATGCCCCGGGGGCACGCGGTCCACCGGGCCGCAGCCGCCGTGGGACCGCCAGCCTCACTGGGGCCCTCTCTATAATAAATAGTGTAAAGAATTGGGCGTGCCCTAGGGATGGGGCCCCGGGCCACGCTGCCTCCGAGGGACCACTCCACCTCCCCGAGGCATTAAATATAAAAAGGCTGCCAGGCCCCGGGATGGGGTCCGCGAGGCCACCAGTGGCCCAGGCAGGGGACCACGCACCCCATCCCTGGGGCTAAGAAATTTAATAAAAATAGATAGCGACCGGCATCAGAGGCCCCGCCACACTGCCCTGGAGACCACCACACTCCCCGGGGCACTTAAGTTATTCAAATGCCTCTGAGGATCCTAGCCACCAGTCCCCAGGGCTTTGAACAATGGAGCAGAGAGGGGTCGCACGGCCTCCCTCCTGGAGCCCTGTGAATGCAGTCCTGGGACCGCCACCGCTGGCAAGGGCCGGCTCCTGCAATGTTACCCGGGTGGCAAGGACACAAGTGGACCTCATCACCCCACCAGCAGTGCGCCAGGAGCTGCGTTTGCAGAGTGGTGTAGAAAGGGGGAGTGGCCTTGGACCACCTCTCTGCAACGCATCTCTGTGGTGCATACTGGAGGTACCTGGTGGGCTAGTTGGCCCCCAGGGACCCTCAGGAATGAAGGGAACTTAATACCCCAACTTAGAATGCGCCAGGAGGCGCGTTTGCAGAGTGGTGGGGAAGGGGGCGTGGCTTTTGTCCACCTCTCAGCAATACCACTGTGTGGGGCTTACTGGAGGTAAGACGTAGGCTAGTTGGCCCCTAAAGGACCCCCAGCAGCGAAGGGGACTTCAATCCCCATCCAAGAGCGCGCCAGGGAGCGTGTTTGCAGAGTGGTGGGCAAAGGGGGCGTGGCCGGCTATGAGAACCTAGCAATCCTGCTGTGTGGGACATACTGGAGGTTATAGGAGGGGTAGGTGGCCCTCAAGGTTCTCGTTGGGGGCCAACTACCCCTCTTGTTACCTGCAGTAAGTCCCACACAGTGGGATTGCTAAGACGTCTAAGGAGGACATGCCCCCTTTCTCCAACACTCTGCAAACACGCCTCCTGGCAGACTACGGGATGGGGGATGAAGTCCAATTTACTCCGGAGGGACTTTGGGGGCCAAGAAGCCCTGTTGGTACCTACTCTAAGTTCTATGCAGTGGAATTCCTGAGCACTGGTTGGAGGCCCAGCACCCTTTCTCCACCACTTTGCAAATGTGACTACTACTTAAAGAAGCGTCTTTCTGCACCTCTGACTTAGAGGTAGTTTTAATCCCCCTGCCCTATTATGTACTTGGGCCTTACACAGGAGGTCATGCCAATCACAGGGTACCCCAACGCATAGTGTTCCCTAGTGTATGTAGGTGTTTTCACTGTATTCTAAGTGTCTTTTAGCATAGCACTGGCTCTTGGCCTGGTTAGTCAGAGTCAGTTACCACCAGTACCCATCAGCAAAACGTTGGGGGCACAGGATGACTTTGCAACAAGGCCTCTTTCTGCTCCTCTGTCGGTTCTTTGTGCACATCTCTTGCATCTTTCTGCACCTTTCTTCGTCTTTCTGAACTTCTGTTGCCTCTTTCTCCATTCCTGTTGCTTCTTTCTACGCCTTTCTTCCTCTTTCTGCACATGTCCTACCTCTGTAGGCATAGTTAGAAATTAACATTTAAAAAACTTTGACATTCACTGAAAAAACCACAGGTTTCAGGGACGTTATAGTTAGAAATTAGCATTTAAAAAACCTTTGAAATTCACTGAAAAAACCATAGGTTTCAGGGACGTTATAGTTAGAAATTAGCATTTAAAAAACCTTTGAAATTCACTGAGAAAACCACAGGTTTCAGGGACGTTATAGTTAGAAATTAGCATTTAAAAAGCCTTAGAAATCCACAGAAAAAACCACAGGTTTCAGGGACATTATAGTTAGAAATTAGCATTTAAAAAACCTTAGAAATTCACTAAATAAAACACAGGTTTCAGGGACGTTATAGTTAGTTGGACATTTCACTTCGTACAAAACCAGTGAAATTCGGCCGGTATAGTTAGTTCAGCTAACTATAACTTACGCCCCGCAATGCACTGCTGATGATGTCACATATTACAACACTCATGACATGGTCAGTGACATCACTGATGACATCTCATAGACATAAACAATATACTCTCATGTTTAATATGGATCAATCTGCATTATTTTGCCGATTTTGATGGCTCCTTCATTCGTATCTTAACATTTAAATCATGGTGTAAATACCTTAATTCTCATGGTTGAATAATTGTATAAATATGCAAATCATCACTACTTAAAATAATGCTGGGTCAAAGAGGTATCGGCTGGGTTTTCTTGCTGTGTTTTGGTGGCTCAATGCCAAGATTTGAAACAACTATATTCTTTGTTTAAATACATAAATAGCTAAAAACCCAATTTAGAAATTCTTGTAAAATACATTTTACACATAAAACCTTTCGATCCGAACACCTGTAAACATTAATATTGTAAACATCTTGACTGTTTTAAAGTGCTTAGTGCTTAAAGTGTCAAAGTGTCTGTGCAAATAACACCAAAGTGAAAAAAAAACAAAGAAAAGTTAAAAAACTGTGAATTTGATCGGGGGGCTTTTGTCGGCTGCATTTGTCTAATTGATTCAAAAATAGCTAGTATGAATACCCTCTATGATTGACTAAGCGATACCCTTCAATTTGTACTTGGATCTCGCAGCACCTCATTTAAAGACATGCATAGAGGTCCTCCGTGGCGTTTAAACCGCCCGGGTGTTTGCAGTCAAGATCTAAGATATATTGGGTTTCTAATTTACGTAATATACTTTCCCTGTTGCCCCCTCTTTTATTGGCTGGAACAGAGTCGATGAGATAGTATTTGAGATTTTTTGGGTCAGAGTTATGGCTGTCCTCAAAGTGCCGAGCTACGGGATAAGACTGATCATGATTTTTAATGGCGCGTATGTGCTGGAGTATCCTTTTGTGGCCCTGAAGCTTGGTACTTCCCACATACCGCAGGCCACATGAACACACCAGCACATAAATAACGTGATCCGTCTTGCAGGTTAATGCCCTTGTGATGGCCCTTTCCTGGCTGCCGAAGGGAACCCAGTATGTTGTTTTATTAATGCCATACTGGCAAGCTTTGCACATTTTGCATTTATAAACTCCTTCCGTTGTGCTAGCCACGTAGTTCCTATCTGGCTATCAACAGTGTTTCTCACCAGGCAGTCTCTCATTGAAGGAGCCCTGCTGTACGTGATAGGTAGATTAGTAGGCAGTAAATGTCCTATGATGGGGTCATTGAGGACTATTGGCCAATTTCTTTTGATGATTTTTTTAATAGCTCTTTCCTGTCTGCTGTAATTTAAAATCATTCTAAATGTCCCTTCACTTCCACTCACTTCTGTATCTGTTTCTGTTGTTGGCTGAGTCTGTTCGTCTGATCTTGTATTCAGGAGGAGCTCTGACCTGGCTATAGCATTGCTCTTGGTAACTGCCAAGTTGATGCATTTGTTAGAATAGCCTCTAGCAAGGAATCTGGTTTTACTCGCTTGCTGTGCTGCTTTGAGGTCCTCACTGTTACTACAGATCCTCCTTAGTCTGAGCATCTCCCCGTAGGGGATGCTCTGTACTAGGTGTCGGGGTGTGAGCTAGTTGCATGCAGCACTGAGTTGCCTGCAGTCTGCTTCCTATAGGATTTAGTTTCAATCTTGCCCTTGCTGACATATACTTGTACATCTAGGAAAGTAACAGATTCTGCACTAATGGTTGCTGTAAAATTCAAGTTAATGTCATTGTTGTTAAGTTTATTAATAAATTCCTGTGCCATTGACAAGGTCCCTTGCCAAATTATAAAAAGGTCATCAATGAAACGCAACCATAGTTTGACATTGATGTTAAAATACATTTCATGAGTCTTTTTCAGTACCAGCTCCTCCCACCAGCCCATGTGAAGACAGGCATAGCTGGGGGAGAAGCTGGCTCCCATTGCTACTCCCCGTAGTTGCTGATACAGTACATTCTGGAACATAATAACATTGTTGTATAGACAGAATTCAACCATATTGACAAGCATCTTACTGTGATGTAACATTTGAATCGGCCTGCTACTCAGATAATGTTGTAGGGCCCTTATTCCATCTTGGTGATTAATGCTTGTGTATAAAGCTGTTACGTCTAGGGTTATCAACAGGAAGTCATCTTGCCACCCAAAGTCCTTGATTTTTGTCAGGAAGTCGCCCATGTCTCTAATATAGGACGGGAGTTGCTGAACATAGTCTTGTAAAAAATAGTCCACATACTGGGAGGATTTTTCAAGTAGACTGTTCCGAGCTGATATTATAGGTCGTCCTGGTGGCTTCAATGGCTTTTTATGGATTTTGGGGATAAAGTAAATTATGGGAACTGTTGGATTGTCATTTCTCAGAAATGTATACTCCTGCATGGTTATCAGACCAGCGCTTTTCCAGGCCTATAATTTGATGTAATATTCATTATATATGGACTTTAAGGACATTACATCACTTTCCCGGTAACAATTTCTGTCCGACAGTTGTCCCAAGGCTTCCTCCACATACTCCTCTTTGCCCCAGATTACTAGGTTGCCACCCTTATCTGAGTTCCGTATCATGATTTGGGAGTTGTTGCGTAACTTGGTCATGAGTTGGTGATATTGGTCTTCCTGTCTATTGTGTTTTACTTTTTTAGTTCCTCGTACTTTATGGTTCAGCTGTTTTATTCCAGATATTACTTGCTCATGGAATATGTCTATCGCATCTCTGGGTGTTATGGGGTTAAAGATGGATTTCGGTTTAAAGGGTGTGACGATTTTACCCTGCTCAGTTATATTTGCGGTTGCTATAGCATCATGATTGTCTTGATTTTGAGAATTGGACAAAACATTTTCATCAGCCAGCTCTTGTAGGTCTCTCAATATTGGTATGTCAGAGATGGTCAAATTGAGAAGGGGCGATTGTGAGGACTTGCTGTGCTAAGTGCTGTCCGGTGTGTTGTTCCGAAGTAGATGAAATTTCTTCAGTTTTAATTTCCGCACACTTTTAAATATATCTATTCTGGTTGTGGCATAGTTAAATGTGCTTTCCGGGCAGTATGACAAGCCTAGGGATAAAAGTTGCTCCTCCGCTTTGTTTAAATCAATGTTTGCCAGATTGATAATAGTACGATTGTTGGTTAAATTGTTGTTTACTTCCGTTTCCATCTGCGCACTACTGGTTTTTTGTTGGGGTTGGATTTGCTTTTGTTGCGCTTTTCTCCTCTCCCTGCGCTTGCTGGATCTACTTTTTCTGCTCTGTTCCCCTGGGTTCTTGGACGTAGGGTCTGTCTTCGATCCAGACATAAAAAATCCAATTCCTCTGCGAGTGAGATTTTGGAAGATGCTTGTACTGCTCTTGCATTGCGCCAGTCTGATTCCGTTTCACTCTCTATCGCTGAGCTCAAGTCCGAGTTAGATGTATTGGACACTCCTTCTCTGTTAGATGATGTACTGGCTGTGGCAGCATTGGTTCCGCCATATTTTGACATTTTGAGTGAATCGTACTTTCTTGAAAACGTGAATATCCTGCCACATTCGTAGTCTACTTTGTCCCTATGATACTTATATGTCTTTCTTTCTCTGATTTTCTCCTCTTCTTTGCGCAGTCGTTTGGTCATTTCCTCTTTCATTTTGGTAAGTTCATCATTCTGCCCCAACTGACTCAATTAAGTCGTTTACCAATTCTATTTGATTTTGTAGTTTGGCTCTGTCCATTTCCTCATATTTCACCAATATGGTGATCAACTTTTTTGATGATTCTAAATTGGTTTCAGCCCACTCCTTCATCATGCAGGGATCTGGGTTTTCATAGCTTGGGGCTACGAGTATCCTTAGACCACGTGGGATCCTGCCTACGTCTAAATAGTGTTGCAGTGATTTTCCCTCCCACCACTTGCTTTGCTCTTGTCTCATCAATTTTTCTAATTTTTTTATTTTGTCTTTAAGATTGGTGCTGCTGCTGCCTTGCGTTGCAGTACGAATGGGTGTGATAGTGTCTAATGCACGCGCATCGTCGAACATTTCAGCTGCTGCCGCCTCCCGGTCTTTTAGCGCGTCAGCTGACATGCTGCCTTTGATATGGAAACTTTGTATCGATATCGCCGAAGTGTAGTTGTGAAATACAATCACTCAGTTTGTGTCGAAGCACACCTCTCTAACCCAGTTTGACAATTACACCCTACCTTCACTCACTGTTGGCGTGGTTCACGTCCTTCAACACGTATCCGTCTCACTCGAGCTGGGAATGGGTCACCGTTATCACTACTGGGGGCTCGCCGCGGTAACAATCCTCCTGGATTCTTTTCTTTGAGTCTGTTACCAGACCGCGTCATCTCTCCAATCCGCGCTGCCCAATGTCGAGAAGGGTCCGTGTATAGCCAGAGGAGACCGTCCCGGCTAACAATATCTCGATCACTCCAACCACAGCTTTCTACTCCTCCTCAGCAAAGACTGGAGCACGGACCACAGATAGGTGCAAACAATTTTCTTTATTGTTCCATCTGCAGTTTGTCAGCCATTACGCGTTTTAGCCCCGAAGGGCCTTAGATCACATGACGCGCTCCACAGCTTCACAATGCTTTTTTAACCAATTTCTTAAAGTGACATGTGCATTACTTAAACGTCCATAGACATAAACAATATACTCTCATGTTTAATACGGATCAACCTGCATTATTTTGCCGATTTTGATGGCTCCTTCATTCATATCTTAACATTTAAATCATGGTGTAAATACCTTAATTCTCATGGTTGAATAATTGTATAAATACGCAAATCATCACTACTTAAAATAATGCTGGGTCAAAGAGGTATCGGCTGGGTTTTCTTGCTGTGTTTTGGTGGCTCAATGCCAAGATTTGAAACATCTATATTCTTTGTTTAAATACATAACTAGCTAAAAACCCAATTTAGAAGTTCATGTAAAATACATTTTACACATAAAACCTTTCGATCCGATATATAGTCACTGAAAAAACTGATGGTTACAGGGACGTTATAGTTAGGCTGACATTTCACTCATACAAAACCAGAGAAATTCAGCAGTTATAGCTAAATGGAGCTAACTATAACTTGTGCCCCACAATGTACTGCTTATGGCCGCACATATTACATCACTCATGACACGGTCAGTGACATCACTGATGACATCTCAAATGACACCACTGATGACTTCATGCAGTGACTGTGAGTGTTTTTTTTTATTTGAGTGTTAAATGTACATACCAAGGTGTATTGATGAATCAGTGGATGTATAAGTGCCTGATTGGATGATTCAGTGGGCACGTGAGTAACTGTAGAAGTGAATAATTAAGTGTCTCAGTAAATGTATGGGTGAGCGACTTGTTATGTGAATGTCTGTATCTGCTTGTCAGTTGGTGCCTAAGTGGATGTATAGGTGTGTGAGTGGGTATGTGAGTTTCTGTATGGGTGAGTGATTGGTTGTCTGAGTACATGTATGGGTTTCTCAATGTCTGTGTGGGTGGGTGAGGGGGTATGTAACTGCCTGTATAGATTCCGTTTCACTCTCTATCGCTGAGCTCAAGTCCGAGTTAGATGTATTGGACACTCCTTCTCTGTTAGATGATGTACTGGCTGTGGCAGCATTGGTTCCGCCATATTTTGACATTTTGAGTGAATCGTACTTTCTTGAAAACGTGAATATCCTGCCACATTCGTAGTCTACTTTGTCCCTATGATACTTATATGTCTTTCTTTCTCTGATTTTCTCCTCTTCTTTGCGCAGTTGTTTGGTCATTTCCTCTTTCATTTTGGTAAGTTCATCATTCTGCCCCAACTGACTCAATTCAGTCGTTTATCAATTCTATTTGATTTTGTAGTTTGGCTCTGTCCATTTCCTCATATTTCACCAATATGGTGATCAACTTTTTGATGATTCTAAATTGGTTTCAGCCCACTCCTTCATCATGCAGGGATCTGGGTTTTCATAGCTTGGGGCTACGAGTATCCTTAGACCACGTGGGATCCTGCCTACGTCTAAATAGTGTTGCAGTGATTTTCCCTCCCACCACTTGCTTTGCTCTTGTCTCATCAATTTTTCTAATTTTTTTATTTTGTCTTTAAGATTGGTGCTGCTGCTGCCTTGCGTTGCAGTACGAATGGGTGTGATAGTGTCTAATGCACGCGCATCGTCGAACATTTCAGCTGCTGCCGCCTCCCGGTCTTTTAGCGCGTCAGCTGACATGCTGCCTTTGATATGGAAACTTTGTATCGATATCGCCGAAGTGTAGTTGTGAAATACAATCACTCAGTTTGTGTCGAAGCACACCTCTCTAACCCAGTTTGACAATTACACCCTACCTTCACTCACTGTTGGCGTGGTTCACGTCCTTCAACACGTATCCGTCTCACTCGAGCTGGGAATGGGTCACCGTTATCACTACTGGGGGGCTCGCCGCGGTAACAATCCTCCTGGATTCTTTTCTTTGAGTCTGTTACCAGACCGCGTCATCTCTCCAATCCGCGCTGCCCAATGTCGAGAAGGGGTCCGTGTATAGCCAGAGGAGACCGTCCCGGCTAACAATATCTCGATCACTCCAACCACAGCTTTCTACTCCTCCTCAGCAAAGACTGGAGCACGGACCACAGATAGGTGCAAACAATTTTCTTTATTGTTCCATCTGCAGTTTGTCAGCCATTACGCGTTTTAGCCCCGAAGGGCCTTGATCACATGACGCGCTCCACAGCTTCACAATGCTTTTTTAACCAATTTCTTAAAGTGACATGTGCATTACTTAAACGTCCATAGACATAAACAATATACTCTCATGTTTAATACGGATCAACCTGCATTATTTTGCCGATTTTGATGGCTCCTTCATTCATATCTTAACATTTAAATCATGGTGTAAATACCTTAATTCTCATGGTTGAATAATTGTATAAATACGCAAATCATCACTACTTAAAATAATGCTGGGTCAAAGAGGTATCGGCTGGGTTTTCTTGCTGTGTTTTGGTGGCTCAATGCCAAGATTTGAAACATCTATATTCTTTGTTTAAATACATAACTAGCTAAAAACCCAATTTAGAAGTTCATGTAAAATACATTTTACACATAAAACCTTTCGATCCGATATATAGTCACTGAAAAAACTGATGGTTACAGGGACGTTATAGTTAGGCTGACATTTCACTCATACAAAACCAGAGAAATTCAGCAGTTATAGCTAAATGGAGCTAACTATAACTTGTGCCCCACAATGTACTGCTTATGGCCGCACATATTACATCACTCATGACACGGTCAGTGACATCACTGATGACATCTCAAATGACACCACTGATGACTTCATGCAGTGACTGTGAGTGTTTTTTTTTATTTGAGTGTTAAATGTACATACCAAGGTGTATTGATGAATCAGTGGATGTATAAGTGCCTGATTGGATGATTCAGTGGGCACGTGAGTAACTGTAGAAGTGAATAATTAAGTGTCTCAGTAAATGTATGGGTGAGCGACTTGTTATGTGAATGTCTGTATCTGCTTGTCAGTTGGTGCCTAAGTGGATGTATAGGTGTGTGAGTGGGTATGTGAGTTTCTGTATGGGTGAGTGATTGGTTGTCTGAGTACATGTATGGGTTTCTCAATGTCTGTGTGGGTGGGTGAGGGGTATGTAACTGCCTGTATAGATTCCGTTTCACTCTCTATCGCTGAGCTCAAGTCCGAGTTAGATGTATTGGACACTCCTTCTCTGTTAGATGATGTACTGGCTGTGGCAGCATTGGTTCCGCCATATTTTGACATTTTGAGTGAATCGTACTTTCTTGAAAACGTGAATATCCTGCCACATTCGTAGTCTACTTTGTCCCTATGATACTTATATGTCTTTCTTTCTCTGATTTTCTCCTCTTCTTTGCGCAGTCGTTTGGTCATTTCCTCTTTCATTTTGGTAAGTTCATCATTCTGCCCCAACTGACTCAATTCGTCGTTTATCAATTCTATTTGATTTTGTAGTTTGGCTCTGTCCATTTCCTCATATTTCACCAATATGGTGATCAACTTTTTTGATGATTCTAAATTGGTTTCAGCCCACTCCTTCATCATGCAGGGATCTGGGTTTTCATAGCTTGGGGCTACGAGTATCCTTAGACCACGTGGGATCCTGCCTACGTCTAAATAGTGTTGCAGTGATTTTCCCTCCCACCACTTGCTTTGCTCTTGTCTCATCAATTTTTCTAATTTTTTTATTTTGTCTTTAAGATTGGTGCTGCTGCTGCCTTGCGTTGCAGTACGAATGGGTGTGATAGTGTCTAATGCACGCGCATCGTCGAACATTTCAGCTGCTGCCGCCTCCCGGTCTTTTAGCGCGTCAGCTGACATGCTGCCTTTGATATGGAAACTTTGTATCGATATCGCCGAAGTGTAGTTGTGAAATACAATCACTCAGTTTGTGTCGAAGCACACCTCTCTAACCCAGTTTGACAATTACACCCTACCTTCACTCACTGTTGGCGTGGTTCACGTCCTTCAACACGTATCCGTCTCACTCGAGCTGGGAATGGGTCACCGTTATCACTACTGGGGGGCTCGCCGCGGTAACAATCCTCCTGGATTCTTTTCTTTGAGTCTGTTACCAGACCGCGTCATCTCTCCAATCCGCGCTGCCCAATGTTGAGAAGGGGTCCGTGTATAGCCAGAGGAGACCGTCCCGGCTAACAATATCTCGATCACTCCAACCACAGCTTTCTACTCCTCCTCAGCAAAGACTGGAGCACGGACCACAGATAGGTGCAAACAATTTTCTTTATTGTTCCATCCGCAGTTTGTCAGCCATTACGCGTTTTAGCCCGAAGGGCCTTGATCACATGACGCGCTCCACAGCTTCACAATGCTTTTTAACCAATTTCTTAAAGTGACATGTGCATTACTTAAACGTCCATAGACATAAACAATATACTCTCATGTTTAATACGGATCAACCTGCATTATTTTGCCGATTTTGATGGCTCCTTCATTCATATCTTAACATTTAAATCATGGTGTAAATACCTTAATTCTCATGGTTGAATAATTGTATAAATACGCAAATCATCACTACTTAAAATAATGCTGGGTCAAAGAGGTATCGGCTGGGTTTTCTTGCTGTGTTTTGGTGGCTCAATGCCAAGATTTGAAACATCTATATTCTTTGTTTAAATACATAACTAGCTAAAAACCCAATTTAGAAGTTCATGTAAAATACATTTTACACATAAAACCTTTCGATCCGATATATAGTCACTGAAAAAACTGATGGTTACAGGGACGTTATAGTTAGGCTGACATTTCACTCATACAAAACCAGAGAAATTCAGCAGTTATAGCTAAATGGAGCTAACTATAACTTGTGCCCCACAATGTACTGCTTATGGCCGCACATATTACATCACTCATGACACGGTCAGTGACATCACTGATGACATCTCAAATGACACCACTGATGACTTCATGCAGTGACTGTGAGTGTTTTTTTTTATTTGAGTGTTAAATGTACATACCAAGGTGTATTGATGAATCAGTGGATGTATAAGTGCCTGATTGGATGATTCAGTGGGCACGTGAGTAACTGTAGAAGTGAATAATTAAGTGTCTCAGTAAATGTATGGGTGAGCGACTTGTTATGTGAATGTCTGTATCTGCTTGTCAGTTGGTGCCTAAGTGGATGTATAGGTGTGTGAGTGGGTATGTGAGTTTCTGTATGGGTGAGTGATTGGTTGTCTGAGTACATGTATGGGTTTCTCAATGTCTGTGTGGGTGGGTGAGGGGTATGTAACTGCCTGTATAGATTCCGTTTCACTCTCTATCGCTGAGCTCAAGTCCGAGTTAGATGTATTGGACACTCCTTCTCTGTTAGATGATGTACTGGCTGTGGCAGCATTGGTTCCGCCATATTTTGACATTTTGAGTGAATCGTACTTTCTTGAAAACGTGAATATCCTGCCACATTCGTAGTCTACTTTGTCCCTATGATACTTATATGTCTTTCTTTCTCTGATTTTCTCCTCTTCTTTGCGCAGTCGTTTGGTCATTTCCTCTTTCATTTTGGTAAGTTCATCATTCTGCCCCAACTGACTCAATTCGTCGTTTATCAATTCTATTTGATTTTGTAGTTTGGCTCTGTCCATTTCCTCATATTTCACCAATATGGTGATCAACTTTTTTGATGATTCTAAATTGGTTTCAGCCCACTCCTTCATCATGCAGGGATCTGGGTTTTCATAGCTTGGGGCTACGAGTATCCTTAGACCACGTGGGATCCTGCCTACGTCTAAATAGTGTTGCAGTGATTTTCCCTCCCACCACTTGCTTTGCTCTTGTCTCATCAATTTTTCTAATTTTTTTATTTTGTCTTTAAGATTGGTGCTGCTGCTGCCTTGCGTTGCAGTACGAATGGGTGTGATAGTGTCTAATGCACGCGCATCGTCGAACATTTCAGCTGCTGCCGCCTCCCGGTCTTTTAGCGCGTCAGCTGACATGCTGCCTTTGATATGGAAACTTTGTATCGATATCGCCGAAGTGTAGTTGTGAAATACAATCACTCAGTTTGTGTCGAAGCACACCTCTCTAACCCAGTTTGACAATTACACCCTACCTTCACTCACTGTTGGCGTGGTTCACGTCCTTCAACACGTATCCGTCTCACTCGAGCTGGGAATGGGTCACCGTTATCACTACTGGGGGGCTCGCCGCGGTAACAATCCTCCTGGATTCTTTTCTTTGAGTCTGTTACCAGACCGCGTCATCTCTCCAATCCGCGCTGCCCAATGTTGAGAAGGGGTCCGTGTATAGCCAGAGGAGACCGTCCCGGCTAACAATATCTCGATCACTCCAACCACAGCTTTCTACTCCTCCTCAGCAAAGACTGGAGCACGGACCACAGATAGGTGCAAACAATTTTCTTTATTGTTCCATCCGCAGTTTGTCAGCCATTACGCGTTTTAGCCCCGAAGGGCCTTGATCACATGACGCGCTCCACAGCTTCACAATGCTTTTTAACCAATTTCTTAAAGTGACATGTGCATTACTTAAACGTCCATAGACATAAACAATATACTCTCATGTTTAATACGGATCAACCTGCATTATTTTGCCGATTTTGATGGCTCCTTCATTCATATCTTAACATTTAAATCATGGTGTAAATACCTTAATTCTCATGGTTGAATAATTGTATAAATACGCAAATCATCACTACTTAAAATAATGCTGGGTCAAAGAGGTATCGGCTGGGTTTTCTTGCTGTGTTTTGGTGGCTCAATGTCAAGATTTGAAACATCTATATTCTTTGTTTAAATACATAACTAGCTAAAAACCCAATTTAGAAGTTCATGTAAAATACATTTTACACATAAAACCTTTCGATCCGATATATAGTCACTGAAAAAACTGATGGTTACAGGGACGTTATAGTTAGGCTGACATTTCACTCATACAAAACCAGAGAAATTCAGCAGTTATAGCTAAATGAGATAACTATAACTTGTGCCCCACAATGTATTGCTTATGGCCGCACATATTACATCACTCATGACACGGTCAGTGACATCACTGATGACATCTCAAATGACACCACTGATGACTTCATGCAGTGACTGTGAGTGTTTTTTTTTATTTGAGTGTTAAATGTACATACCAAGGTGTATTGGTGAATCAGTGGATGTATAAGTGCCTGATTGGATGATTCAGTGGGCACGTGAGTAACTGTAGAAGTGAATAATTAAGTGTCTCAGTGAATGTATGGGTGAGCGACTTGTTATGTGAATGTCTGTATCTTCTTGTCAGTTGGTGCCTAAGTGGATGTATAGGTGTGTGAGTGGGTACGTGAGTTTCTGTATGGGTGAGTGATTGGTTGTCTGAGTACATGTATGGGTTTCTCAATGTCTATGTGGATGGGTGAGGGGGTATGTAACTGCCTGTATAGATGAGTACGTGGGTGAGTCAGCGGGTCTATGGGTTAGTGAGTGTGTTTGTAAGGGGCTCTATGAGTGAGTTAGTGTGTGTATGGCTGTGTTGGTGAGTGAATGGATGTGTCAGTGGTATATGGGTGAGTAACTGCATATGTGAAAGGCAGTATAGGTGAGTGCTGGAGTATATGAGTAGCCATATGGGTGAGTGTGTGCTTATGTCAGTGACTCTATAGGTGAGTGAGTATGTGTTAGTATCTGTATGAATAAATGACTGGGTATGTGTGTAACTACATAGGTGATGAAATGTCTATGTGATTGACTCTATAGGTGAGTGAGTAGGTGTGTGAGTAGCTCTATGAGTGACTGTGTGTGAGTGGCTGTATTAGCAAGTGAGTTGGTGTATGAGTGGCTGTATGGGTAACAGAGTGGATGTGTGTAGACCTATGAATCAGTGAGTGGGTGTATAACTACATGTATGGGCGTGTCAATGGTTTTGAGAATGCTGGTGTAGAAGTTGGGGTGGGTGTATGAAAGGTTATATTTAGGTGTGAGTGGGTGTGTCAGAGATTATGTGGTGTCATTTGAGATGTCATCAGTTATGTCATCAGTGATGTCATAAGTGATGTCATAAGTGATGTCACTGACCATGTCATGAGTTGAAAATGAGACTCTTTAAATATAGGGAAGCAACAAGGGAAGCCGTGTTGCGTACTAAATAAATTGTTAGATTATACTGTGAAGGGCCTTTATCACTGGGCACTCAGCCTTATCTTATTTCTATTAGAAACACGCAACATAGATTTTATTTAACTAGATTAAGGCTGAGAACGCTGCATTATCAGATAGCATTCCCAAAGATGGGTAAATGGAGCGCAAATCTTCCAATGTGCCCGTGTGATGGTAAATCTGGCCAAAGTACCCTGCACTTTGTATTATTTTGCAAATTTTATAGGGATTTAAGGAAATCAATTTTACGCCCACTTTTTATCTCTAACAGACTATACTCCTATAAAACCGCTTTTTATTTTATTTGTAATTTAGAACATGTTTCGATTTGTAATGCGGTAATTGCCTTCACTCGGCTGGCCATCAAGCGAAGGAAGGAACTCTCATATCTAAAATCACTTGTCTATGAAACAGAATAATCCATAAAAATTCTGTTTTTTCTTAATATATTATGTATTTCTTTTTAAAGATCTTGTAGTTTTTATGTGCTTTTATGAAAAATTAATTGATTGCTATGATATTTTTTATATTATCGTTGAAACATGTATTTCTTTTAAATTTTTAATAGGGGAAAAAGGTCACAGGAGAATGTATATTGGTGAAATAATTTGATTATTGTAAAATTTATGATGATTTGTCTATCTTTTATGGAGAATGCTTTTATGGATATACTTTTATATTCCGAATAAAGCTTGTTTTGACTTTGACTTTGAGTCATGTAATATGTGAGGTCATAAGCAGTGCATTGCGGAGTGCGAGTTATAGTTAGCTGCTTAATTTCTCTGGTTTTGCACGAGTGAAATGTCAGCCTAACTATAATGTCCCTGTAACCTTTGTTTTTTTCAGTGAATTTCTAAGGTTTTTTAAATGCTAATTCCTAACTATAACGTCTGTGTAACCTTTGGTTTTTTCAGTGAATTTCTATGGGTTTGTAAGTAGCAATGGTGTTTGCAGAGTGGTGGGGAAAGGTCAGTGCCTCTGACCAGCTCTCAGGAATCCCACTGTGTAGGACTTACAGAAAGTACCAGGAGGTCTTCTTGGTCCCTTAGCATCCAAGAGAACTTCCTCCCCAACCAGTAGTGTGCCAGGAGACGCGTTTGCAGAGTGGTGGAGAAAGGGGGCAGGCTTCCGACGACCTCTTAGCAAACTCACTGTGTGTAACTTGCTGGAGGTAACAGGAGGGGTTGTTGGCCCCCAACGACCCTCAATAGCCAAGGGGACTTCATCCTCCAACTAGTAGTGTCCCAGGAGGTGCATTTACAGAGTGGTAGAGAAATTACATCCTTGATAATTGCACAGGTAGGGCCTGTGTTATTCTATGACTGCAATTGCCAAGGACACACTGCGAATACCGGGTGTTTTTGACAAAGTGTAAAACACATATATAGATATATTTTACATAAAGTTTCAGTGAAGCTATTTCGTAAGATGCTAATTTAAATTTTCCCTTTGTATACATTTGTCGAAATAACTACATCAAAAATGCATTTACCTTCGCAGCAACACCGAAGATTGCAATGACATCAGTAGTCATGAATACAAATGACAAAGTGTAAAACAGATATATATGTTACAGCAAACAAATGATGGACGGAATGCTGACAATGCAAACATTCTCCCCCAGTCAAAAGATCTGGGTTAAGTCCATTGTTCTTTTGCCCACTACGCCACCCCAGTTTGGACCCATCCATATGCAAATCTGTCTTGACCCTGGTGAGCAAAAAAACGATGGATTTAGGCCCAGATCTCTGTATTGGGGTGAATGTATGACATTGTTCTACATTCTGTCCATCAATTGTTGTTTTTGCATTTGTCACCCCGAGTGGGACAGGTATGCCCAGACGTGGGTCCCGTGCTCTCCATTTCACTGGAGTCAAGCTATCCTGGCTGATGAGTGCTGAAAGCACGAAACCGGTCCTAGGATGCTTGTTTCCAGTCCAGGGAGGACCTGGCCTGGCAGTTCGGGCTGGACTGTTCCCATTGGGTGCAGGGTCAACACTGATTTGCATATGGCTGGGTCCAAACTGGAATGGCATGGTGAGCAAAAAAACGATGGATTTAGGCCCAGATCTCTGTACTGGGGTGAATGTACGACATTGTTCTGCATTCTGTCCATCAATTGTTGTTTTTGCATTTGTCACCCCGAGTGGGACGGGTATGCCCAGACGTGGGTCCCGTGCTCTCCATGCCACTGGAGTCAAGCTATCCTGGCTGATGAGGGCTGAAAGCCCCGAAACCGGTCCTAGGATGCTTGTTTCCAGTCCAGGGAGGACCTGGCCTGGCAGTTCGGGCTGGACTGTTCCCATTGGGTGCAGGGTCAAGACTGATTTGCATATGCCTGGGTCCAAACTGAAATGGCATGGTGAGCAAAAAAACGATGGATTTAGGCCCAGATCTCTGTACTGGGGTGAATGTATGACATTGTTCTGCATTCTGTCCATCAATTGTTGTTTTTGCATTTGTCACCCCGAGTGGGACGGGTATGCCCAGATGTGGGTCCCGTGCTCTCCATGCCACTGGAGTCAAGCTATCCTGGCTGATGAGGGCTGAAAGCCCAAAACCGGTCCTAGGATGCTTGTTTCCAGTCCAGGGAGGACCTGGCCTGGCAGTTCGGGCTGGACTGTTCCCATTGGGTGCAGGGTCAAGACTGATTTGCATATGGCTGGGTCCAAACTGGAATGGCATGGTGAGCAGAAAAACTGATGGATTTAGGCCCAGATCTCTGTACTGGGGTGAATGTATGACATTGTTCTGCATTCTGTCCATCAATTGTTGTTTTTAAAACAGATATATAAACATATTTTACACAAAGTTTGAGTCTAGCTGTTTAGTAACATAATGGTTTAACTTTATTTTAACAACACATTGACAAAAACAACAATTTCAAAAAATAACTTTCGACATCTGAACTCACGAATAGAATATAACTACCAAACACCCATCAAACTACCCATTGTTACCCAAACTCATGGGGAATCAAACACTGCTGCAAAACTAGTGCAATGCACAATCTGTGACAAGACCCTCTCTAGCAGGATAAACAAAAATATTCATGTGGGATGATGTCCTTGTCTATCATCTTAACCCTTTGCGTGCATCGGACGGACGGGAGCCGTCCGATGCAGCAGTGCTCGTGTGCGTCGGATGGCTCCCGACTGTCCGCACACATGGCACTTGAAATCCCTCTGGTGCGGGCACCAGAGGGATTTCTTTGAGCCCTAAACACCCTCGGGAATTGGGGAAGGGCTTCCCCAGCTCCTGAGGCTGTTCTGTTTGTGTCAGGTCATTTCTCTGAAACCGAAACTAAAGTTTCACTTTCAACGTGCTCAGGGGCTATCTCAGCCCCCGAACACGTAGAAAGACAGGAGAGGTATCATTGGAAAGTGGAGAATCTCCCCTTTCCAATGGTATCTCTCCCTAGTGGGTCCCTGCTTGGGGTTCGCCTCAGGAGGGCGATCCTCAAGCAGGGATCCACCCACTGGACACCAGGGAGGGGAGCAGCCCCTTGGGCAAGTGCCTTTGCTCCCCCCAAACAATTTCTGGCATATTCAGTCTTTCTGTCCCCCCTAGGGGACAGATAGGGGCAATATCCCCCAATCTGCTCCCCCAGGGGGGCAGAAAGCTCACTAGGCAACAGGGATTTATTTTTACGGCATATTTAGGGGTGGCGGTTGCCCGAGATGGGCATGCCAATTGCCCCACCCCCATAGAATTTCCACAGTCTTTCTGCCCCCTGAGAGGCAAATGGGGCAATAGTCCCCGATCTGCCCCCCCGGGGGTCAGAAAGCACACTAGGCACCAGGGATTTTTTTTGTACGTAGGGGCTGCCCAAAATGGGCATGCCAATGCCCCCACCCCCAAAAAAAATTCCACAGTCTTCTTCCCCCTGGGAGGAAGATGGGGGCAATAGCCCCCGATCTGACCCCTGGGGCGGGCAGAAAGCACACTGGGCACCAGGGATTTTTTATATGTAGAAAAGGGTGGGGGCTGACCAAAATGGGCATGCCAATGCCCCTACACCCAAAACGTTCCACAGTTTTTCTGCCCCCACCCAGGAGGCAGATGGGGCAATAGCCCCTGATCTGCCCCCGGGGCAGCAGAAAGCCCACTAGGCACCAGCGATTGTGGGGGGTTTTTTATACGTAGGGGTGGAGGCTGCCCAAAATGGGCATGCCAATGCCCCCACCCCCCAAAAAAAATTCAACAGTCTTTCTGCCCCCCAGGAGGCGATGGGGGCAAAAGCCCCTGATCTGCCCCTCGGGGGCAGAAAGCCCACTATGCACCAGGGATTGTTTTTTTTATGTGTAGGGGTGGGGGCTGCCTAAAATGGGCATGCCAAGGGCCCCAACCCCCCAAAAAACTTTCTACAGTCTTTTTGCCTCGCCTGGGAGGCAGATGGGGGCAATAGCCCTGATCTGCCCCCCGGGGCAGATAGCCCACTAGGCACCAGGGATTTTGTTGTTTTTTTATACGTAGGGGTGGCGATGTTGAGAATAGGCATGCTAATGCCCCCACAACCAAAAAAGTCTTTTTGCCCCCCCCCCGGAAGGCAGGTCGGGGAAGTAGCCCCTTATCAGCCCCTCAAGGGGGGGGCAGAAAGCCCAGAGGTTTTTTTTTATACGTAGGGGCTGCCCAAAATGGGCATGCAAATGCCCCCACCCCCGAAAAAAAATGGCCAGAGTCTTTATGCCTCCCCCGGGAGGCAGATGGGGGCAATAACTCATGATTTTCCCCCCAGAGGGGCAGAAAGCCCACTAGGCACCAGGGATTATATTGTTTTTATATATGTAGGGGTGGGGGCTGTCCAGAATGGGCATGCCAATTCCCCCACCCCCCAAAAAATATTGCCACAGTATTTCTGCCCTGCCCGAGAGGCTGATGGGGGCAATAGCGCCTTATCTGCCCCCCAGGGAGCAGAAAGCCCTCTAGGCACCAGGGATTATGTTTTTTTATTATATGAAAGCATGGGGGCTGCCCAGAATGGGCATGCCAATGCCCCCACCCCCCATAAAAATTAGCCACAGTCTTTCTGCCCCACCTGGGAGGCAGATGGGGTCAATAGTCCCTGATGGGGCAGAAATCCCACTGGGCACCAGGGATTTTTTTTTTTTTATACGTAGGGGTGGGGGCATGCTAATGCCTCCACCCCCACCCCCAAAAAAGTCTTCCCCTCCAGAAGGCAGATCAGGGCAATAGCCCCTTATCTCCCCCCCGGGGAGGCAGAAAGCCCACTAGGCACCAGGGATATGTTTATAGGCATGTAAGTTAAAAGCCCCATAGGCAAGGGTCGCTTCCTTTTTTTTAGGCAGACATTTTGGCTGTTTCAGTGATATCTTTAGTCTCATCTGCACCCAAGCGGGGGCAGAAAACCACTAGAAACCAGGGAGAGTTTGTGTGTGTGTGAACTGGAGTTTGGCTGATGGTCTGCGTGTACTGACCTTTGATTGGCATTTTGCTGGTGATGTGTGTGGACCTGCACTTGGCTAATGGTGTGGGTGGACTCGCGCTTCATGACGGTGTGTGTGTAGATCGGTGCTTGCCTGGTGGTGTGCATGGAGAGGTGCTTGGCTGGCGGTGTACATGGACTGGTGCTTGGCTGGCTGTGTGCATGGATGGTGCTTGGCTGTACAGGCCATAGCGGGCACCAGGTGTTTCCCCAGTGGGCCTGAGGGGTGGGGCCGGTTTTGTCACTGGGGGCCGGTTTTGCAATAGTGCTGCAATATCAGCCCCCAGTAACAAAAGCGGTAGCAGTGCTTTTTACTAGCACGCCCCCCCTCCCAGGGCTGGTTGAGCAGCCATCTGCCAGGGCTGGTTGCTGTTCCCAGTCCGCCCTGCTTGGCTGGCGGAGTGCGGGGGATGGCACTTGGCTGGAGGATTGCATGGGTGGCGCTTGGCTGGCAGTGTGCGTGGATAGTGCTTGGCTGACTGCATGAATGGCATTTGGCTGGCGGTGTACGTGGATGGTGCTTGGCTGGTGGTGTGTGTGGATAGCGCTTGGCTGGTGGTGTGCATGGAAGGTGTTGTGTGTGTACTGACTCTTGGCTGGCAGTGTGGCTTGCATGGATCCCCCAGAGTTTTCTTACCCAGAATCCCCTGCAAACCTCAAATTTACTTACAAAGTCACATTTTCCTCACATTTCTGTGTGGGGAAGCTGTAGGATCACCGCACAGGCACAAATTTCCTACCACCCAGCATTCCCCTTGGTCTCTCGAGAAAAATGATAACTCACTTGTGTGGGTGCCCAAAGTAGCGTCAGCCTAAAAACGTATAAACAATCTGCCCTTTTGGACCCGCTTTGGGACCCCCTCAATCGCTACATGTTTTTGGCCCTTCCATGGCATAGGCACTTGGCCCTTCCACACAAGTAAGGTATCATTTTTATCGGGAGACTGAGGGGAATGGTGAGTGCTTGGAAATTTGTGCCGTGCAATGATCCCACAACTTTCCCACACAGATATTAGAGGAAATTTGACTGTTTAGCTCAATTTGAGGTTTGCAGCGGATTCTGGGAAGGAAAATGTGGGGGGATCAGTGCAAGCCACACCTCCCTAGACTCCCACGGTTGTCTAGTTTTCAGAAATGTCTGGGTTTTTTAGGTTCCCGTAGATTTCTGCAAACCCGGGACCAAAAACACAGGTGCCCACCTATCTATCACAAAACGACCTGGTTGTTCAAGGGGGTCACCTGCGTTTTTGGTCCCGGACTCTGCGGCCATCTAGGGAAACCTACCAAACCCAGACATTTCTGATAACTAGACACACAAGGGAGTCCTGGGAGGTGTGGCTTGCATGGATCTCCCAACATTTTCCTACCCAGAATCCCCTGCAAACCTTAAATTTATCTAAGAAAATCAAATTTTCCACAATGTTCGGTGTGGGAAAGTTGTGGGATCACCGGGCCACCACAAATTTCCTACCAACCGCCGTTCCCGCAGATCTCCTCATAAATATGGTACCTCACCTGTGTGGGTAGGCATAGTGCCCGCAACAGGAAATGGCCCAAAACGTACTGTGGAGATGTTGCGGAATGTTGAGTGGGTGGAAGTTTGTGGATGCACGCTGATTCCAGAACTTTCCATCACAGAAACGTGAGGAAAATGTGATTTTTTCAGCTAGATTTGAGGTTTGCAAAGGATTCTGGGTAGAAAAATGTTGGGGGATACACGCAAGCGATACCTCCCTGGACTCCCCTGGGTGTCTCATTTTCAGAAATGTCTGGGTTTGGTAGGTTTCCCTAGATGGCCGCCGAGTCAGATGGCAAAAACCCAGGTGATCCCCCTTGCAAAACCAGGTCGTTTTGTGATAGATGATTTTGATGTCTTCACAATACGTTTTGGGCCCTTCCCTGCTGTGAGCACTTAGCCCACCCACACAAGTGAGGTACCATTTTTATCAGGAGACGTTGTGGAATGCTGAGTGGGTAGAAGTTTGTTGATACACGCAGATTCCAGAACTTTCCATCACAGAAATGTGAGGAAAATCTGATTTTTTTCAGCTAAATTTAAGGTTTGCAGGGGATTCTGGATAGGAAAACGTTGGGGGATCCACGCAAGCCATACCTCTCTGGACTCCCCTGGGTGTCTAGTTTTCAGAAATGTCTGGGTTTGGTAGGTTTCCATAGATGGCCGCCGAGCCCGGGACCAAAAACACAGGTGCCCCCTTGCAAAACCAGGTTGTTTTGTGCTAGGTAATTTTTATGTCTCCACAATATGTTTTGTGCCCTTCCCTGCCTGGGCACGTAGCCCACTCACACAAGTGAGGTACCATTTTTATTGGGAGATGTTGGGGAATGCTGGGTGGGTGGAAGTTTGTGGATCCACGCAGATACCAGAACTTTCCATCACAGAAATGTGAGGAAAATGTGATTTTTTCCAGCTAAATTTGAGGTTTGCAGGGGATTCTGGGTTTTAAAACCCTGGGGGATCCACGCAAGCCATACCTCCCTGGACTCACCCAGGTGTCTAGTTTTCAGAAATGTCTGGGTTTGGAAGGTTTCCCTAGATTGCCGCTGAGCCCGGGGCCAAAAACCCAGGTGACCCCCCTTGCAAAACCAGGTCATTTTGTGATAGGTAATTTTGATGTCTCCACAATATGTTTTGGGCCCTTCCTGCCGCGGGCACTTGGCCCACCCACACAAGTGAGGTTTCAGTTTTATTGGGAGACTTTGGAATGCAGGATGGGTAGACGTTTGTGGATCCACACAGATCCAGAACTTTCCATCATAGAAATGTGAGGAAAATGTGTTCTTTTTGACAAAGTTTGAGGTTTGCTAGGGATTCTGGGTAACACAAGTCACCCCATCCTGGATTCCCCTGGGTGTCTAGGTTTAAAAAATGTATTGGTTTGCTAGGTTTCCCTGGGCGCTGGCAGCGCTAGGATACAAAATCCCCAGCTAGGCACATTGCAAAAAAATGGTCAGTTTTCACTGGAAAAATGTGATGTGTCCACGTTGTGTTTTGGGCTGATTCCTGTCACGGGCACTAAACCTACCCACACAATTGAGGTATCATTTTTATCAGGAGACTTTGGGGAATGCTGGGTGGGTGGTAGTTTGTGGATCCACGCAGATTCCAGAACTTTCCATCACAGAAAACTGAGGAAAATGTGAATTTATTTTACAAAGTTTGAGGTTTGCAAGGAATTCTGGGTAACAGAACCTGGTGAGAGCCACACAAGTCACCCCATCCTGGATTTCCCTGGGTATCTAGTTTTCAAAAATGTATAGGTTTGCTAGGTTTCCCTAGGTGCCAGCTGAGCTAGGGTTCAAAATCCACAGCTAGGCACATTGCAAAAAAGGGTCAGTTTTCACTGGAAAAATGGGATGTGTCCATGTTATGTTATGTTATGTTATATAGGTTTGTAAAGCGCGCTGTTACCCAAGGGTGTCCTGGCGCTGAGCATTGCATGCCTAAGGTTATAGTTACATGAAAAAAACCTCCCTCCCAGAGCCAGGCTGAGACTAAGCTGAAAACAACCAGGTTTTCAAACCCTTCCTAAATGAAAGGAAATCAGTGCCAGTCCTTAGATATAGTGGCAGACCGTTCCAGGCATTGGTGGCTCTAAGGACAAAACTCTTCCCACCCCAGTTAGCCTTTCTCATTCTAGGAACGATTGCCAGCTTTGCTTCCATTGGAGCGCAATGTTCTCCCTGGAACGTACCATTGGATGCGCTTTTGTAAGTCTTCCGGGCCCGAACCCGTCAGGGACTTAAAGACTGTGCAGAGAGCCTTGAATTGGACTCGCTGTAAAATCGGGAGCCAGTGAAGGTGGCGTAGGTCATTTCTGACCGACATAAACCTAGGAGTCCCTGTCAGCAATCTAGCTGCCGCGTTCTGCACCATCTGCAATCTATTAAGATGTTTTTTATTAATGGTCAGGTATAGGCCATTACAGTAGTCTAGTCGGGACAGAATGAGGGCAGAGACGACTGTTCTAAAACTGTCTTCTGTGAGGAAAGGTTTTATTTTCCTTAAGGTCCTCAGGATAAAGAAACTAGTCGACACCACCCCGCTAACCTGGTCCCCAAATGAGAGGGAGTTGTCCATAGTCACACCCAAATTCTTGACTTTCCGAGAGGGGGTTGGGGGGAGGCCCATAGTGCTAGGCCACCATGCTGGAGTCCAGGGGTTCGGGTTGTTCCCAAAGAAAATCACCTCTGTTTTGCCTGCATTCAACTTCAGGCAATTAGCAGACATCCAGCCAGTTATTGCTAGCATACAGTCATGGCAGCTAGGGGCCTTTTCTGCTTCCTTCCCTCTCTGCAGAGACACTACGATTTGGGTGTCATCAGCATACGAGGTTAGGAGTAGCCCGAAAGATCTTATAAGGGCAGCCAGCGGTCTCACATAAATATTAAAAAGCGTCGGACTAGGGACGATCCCTGTGGAACTCCACAGGGTATGGAGAAAGGTTTCGATCTATCCCCACCTAGTTCTACCGTTTGTGTTCTGTCGGCCAAAAATGATTTTAGTAGGTTCCAGGCCGTGCCCTGGACTTCAGCCTCTGATAGACGGCCCATCAGTAATTCATGATGGACCGTATCGAAGGCTGCCGACAGATCCAACATGTTGCGTTTTGGGCCGTTTCCTGTCACGGGCACTAGGCCTACCCACACAAGTGAGGTACCATTTTTATCGGGAGACTTTGGGGAATGCTGGGTGTGTAGAAGTTTGTGGATCCACATAGATTCCACAACTTTCCATCACAGAAATGTGAGCAAAAGGTGGTTTTTTTTGTACAAAGTCTGGGTAACAGAACCTGGTGAGAACCACACAAGTCACCCCATCCTGGATAGCTCTGGTTGTCTAGTTTCCAAACATGTATAGATTTGCTAGGTTTCCCTAGGTGCTGGCTGAGCTAGGGTCTAAAATCCACAGCTAGGCACATTGTGAAGAAGGGTCAGTTTTTACTAGAAAAATGTTATATGTTCATGTTGCGTTTCGGGCCATTTCCTGTCGCAGGCACTAGGCCTACCCACAAAAGTGAGGTACCATTTTTATCGGGAGTGTTAGGGGAATACAGAATTGTAGAACAAATGTTATTACCTATTGGTTTTCTATGCATTTCTGCCTTCCAAATGTAAGACAATGTGTAAAAAAGAAGTCATTTTGAAATATGTCCTATAATTCACAAGCTAATTTTGGAGATGTGCAAATAACTACTGCTTCAAAACTCTGTATTTTGTTCCAATTTCGGAAATACATAGGTGTCCTTGATATCTATTTTTCACTCTTTATATTTTACCATATGAATTGCTATACACCCGGTACACCATGAAAAACCATTGCAAGACGCAACTGAGTTATTGGCTCTGAGTTCCTCGGGTTCTTGGTGAACCTACAAGTCCTGTATATCCTCACAACCAGAAGGATGCAACGGATGTAACAGTATATTGTGTTCAAAACACTTTCAGACTTAAAAGAAGTTACAGGTGAAAACGTTGGCACAAATGGCTGTTTTTTTCAACTCATTTTCAATATTTCCTATTTTTAACTGTTAGTTTCTATAAAACAAATCTTGAAGGATCTACACAAATGACCCCTTGCTAAATTCAGAATTTTTTCAACTTTACTGAAATGTATAGCATTCCGGGATCCATTATTGCTTTCACACCCATTTCTACCACTAACTGGAAGGAGGTTGAAAGTACAAAAAATAGTAAAAATAAATTATGTACCAGTAAATTGCCAAAACAGTGTAGAAAGTTTTGGTTTTCTGCCAAAAGTTTGCCTGTCCTTGAAAGCTGGGAAGATGTTGATTTCAGCATCACAAACCCTTTGTTGATAACATTTGCAGGGGAAAAACAGATGCTTTCTTCTGCAGCACTTTTCCCCCATTTAAAAAAAAAAAAAATGTTGCTGTATTTTGGCTAATTTCTGGCTCCCCTCCAGGGAAATCCACAAACTCTGGGTACCTTTAAAATCCTCAGGATGTTGGAAGAAAATGATGCAAATTTGGCGTGGATTCCTTATGTAAACAAAAAAGTTACAGGAGTCTAAGCGCGAACTACCCCAAATAGCCTAAAAAAGGATTATCACAGGGGGGGGGGAATGGTCTAGCAGCGAAAGGGTTAAAACCTAACGTAGAAAACGTCTCCAACTGGCAATCAAGCGGAGGGAGGCTGGAGGACCTTCTACATCAGTGGCAGCAACAACAATTCTCGCCAGAAAGTCCCTTCAGAGGTGCAGACTACTACAACAGATATGGCTCCAGAGTTTTCAAGAGAGGGCCATGTATTGCATGGACTGTAGTGTTGTTATAACTACTGGTGAGCTTTGTGTTACAGCTATTCACAATGCTGCAAAAAATCATACATGCTAATTTATTTCCCTTTTTATATTTTTTGCACATTCCTCAGTGCACATTTATCGAATTCCTCCTGTCCTAGTTGCCATTTTTGTTAAAATAAAAAGAACAACATTATTTTACAACTTTTCAATACCACTAAAAAAGTTTTTTTTAAATAAAACAGAAAATCATGTCACCGGGAAATAGAGGAACGTCATTGGATAATACACTTTTTAACTAAAGCAATAAGAAGAACACGCCCATTTATCTATCTTGAACATTCTTGAAGAGGAGTTCATAGGGAGCAGCTTTGCTCAATACACAATATGTCACAAGACATTGTCAAGGGGTACAAATAAAACATATTCTTGCAGGACTACGTACATGCTTTACCATTTAAAAACATACCCAAGCAATAGTGTAAAGGCAGCAAGAAAACAATGCAAGGCTGAAGGACCCTCAACTTCAATAGCAGCCACAACAACACCGGGGCTCTCAGAGGTCCAATCTCAACTTCATGATTTGGCTTCACAATTTTCCCAGATGGCATCATACTACATGGACTGTGGAGTTGTAGTGAATGCTGAGAGTAGTCCATAACGGTCCTTCGCAATGCTGCAAAGAACCAAAAATGTTGATTTTTTTATTTCTGGCCTTTCATAGTATTTCTGCATTAGCAGGCATCCTATTATCTTACAAAATGGGTATCTAATATCTGTGTTTTGTTCATTTTATTGTCTTCTAATTTATTGTAACTCTACTTAAACATAACTTGCCATATGGACAAATCAAAGTGTTCCTCTACAAATAAATGCACAGCTAACATTTTCCAGTTATCATTATTTACTTTTTTACTTTTTAAATATAAGTCAACAGTCTGTGTTTAAATCTTTTAGTGAGTGCATCGACAACATATACAAACATACCCTGGTTTTTTAGACCACACTGTGTTAAATTTTGTAATCTCTCCTTCAAAACTATCACCTGTAATATATGTGTCCTGTTCTGCAACTCCTCTTCTTAACAACTCTTCATTGTCCCTAGAATCCTGCTCAGGAACAAAGAAATGAAATTGCACATCACCACAAACCTTTTCTATGTCTGTCACAGTACCATGCAAAAGTGCTCCAGTAATTTTTCCTAAACATAAAGTAGGAGTTTTCACATAGTACAGCCTTCTAACTAAAGTTCCCATTGTTGAGTGGTGTACAGCTACCATCCTGAAATGATGAAAGGTGTTATGGCAGACTTTGTTTGATAAACAAGCTAGTGAGTGCCCCTGCAAATGTGTATGCTTTCTAATCTTGCAGGGGTCCAATCCTTGTAAAGTACTTATTTTCTGTTTTAAACTTCGCCTTGGAAAGGTATGTAGAAATATCCTTAATATATCAATGGATTGCTGTTGAATACTACAAACACTACTACAATTCCATTTCTATACAGGTGCCTGACTCCACCTTCCTTGTACCTGTTCTCCAATAACTTGTTCTACATTTGTAGGTACCATCATCTCTTTCGCTATAGGAGTGCCATTCTTCATTTCATAATATCATCCTCTGTAATCAATAGCATGAACTAATCTATTATCCTGAACATAGCATTCTTCATTAAAGAAAGACTCTGTACAAGAAGTATGTATGCATTATCTACTAAAAACTGTACAAAAGTTACTTCTATTCACAAATCTTTTCTTCTGGTTTTGTCTCCTCATGCAAAAATCCATTTTGTCAAGAGTCTTCATTCTATTTATAAGCAAATTGAAAAGCTTCACCTTCAAAGCAAAGACCTTATCAACTACTATCTCAATTTGTTCTCTCTGTTTCAGTGCCTCTCTCCTTTTTCTATACTTTTCATAGTTCTCAGTAGATTTATAACTACTCTACTACGAAACATCCTGGCCCTGATTTCCTTAAACTGCTTCTGTCTCCTGGTTAAGGTGTGTCCATTTTTGTTACATTCTTTCCTGTTTTGTTATATAGATTTTGTCCATTGTTATTTTATTTCGTATTTTGTAATCTTTGGAAATGTCCACATATATTTTTAAGAAATGACTTTGTCCTCTTACCAGTAGCTCTTTTCTTTTTCTTGATTTTGCCCCTTTTGTGTCTCAGTCCTGCATAGATACTGTAGTTGCTTCTGTTCCTTTTTCCTCCAAGCTTTTCTAGGCATTCTGTCCGTAGTTATGCAGATATTGTTCTATAAAAAAATAAGTATATTAGAATTTTTATTCTAGCCAGTGTACCAACTACTTTACTGCTAGCTTACACATAATACAAAAACAGTTTTTATGTAATGTTGCAATTTTAAATCTACAGATGAACCTAGCTACATAGCTACAAGCACTTACTTCAATCTACCAAACCAAAACACAAAACTTAATTTATCTGTTACCTTTTAATATTATAGCACCCTCGCCTACAACACAGCTGCACCATATCTCAGAACTCTCTTATACACGGTAAAAGACCACTTTATTTTTTTGTAGTACATTTTAAAATAGACATCAACCAAAGTGTAAAAGTGCATACAGTGTCTCAATACTGTAAATCCAAATAAGAGCTATTTCTGTGCCTCTCTAACACTGTGTCACTGGTAGATTTAGTGTTTCAGTTCTTTTCTACTTAGATGTGTCAGATTTATAACTTTAGAAACACTGCTGTAAAAATCTGCACATTAATCTGTATCACAGCATATAGCGCTCTTAATTCTTCTGAGTACATGCAAACAGTGTATGACAGATTACATATATAATTCACTGGATGCTTCTAAAAGAGTACATATTCCTCACTAAAATTTGTAAATTCATGTGTTTGTGGTTGAGTACAACAGTACTCCCTGGATGATTGGATGAGTTCATAGATAGTGCCTAGGTGATTCCCTCAGAATATAGGTAGTGCCTGCATGATTCCTTGAGTATTTAGGAACTACATTGGTGGTCCCATATCTGCATAGTTAGTGCCTGTGTATTTGCATGACTATAATGCTACTATCTGGGTGATCAGATGAATGCATGGGTGTTGCCTGAGTAGTTCAATGAGTACATAATTAGTGCCTGCGTGATTGGAAGAGTGTATGTGTGGTTCCTGGGTGCCTGAATAAGTCTAGATATCACACTTGATATATAATTGCATACATGGCTCTCTAAGAGCATACATTGCTGTTACTCACCGTGCAGATGCATCAGTAAGTTTCTAAAACTGAAAACAACCATTCTCACTTTTTCAAAGCACAAAACCTTTTCTTAATGGCATGTCTACATCATTTCACAAATATTTCTCGTGTCTTTAAACGTATGTTCAGCATTTCTCAAAGAAAAGTTACATGCCAAATGAAGCTAGAAAAAGAACTCTCAAGAGACGATCTGCACTATTAACTCTCCTCAACTTTAAACATAGCATGTTGAAAGAAATACACCACCTTCACCATATACATGAAATTTTGAACAGCCTTAAAGAACATAGGTCACCATGGAAACATATATGTGATTTCATAATAGATATACACCTTCAGGCCATCTTTCCCAAAATATGTATCTTAAAGTGAACTCAAGAGTCTCATCGAACAAATAACTATTAACTATACACAGGTTTGAAGTGCTTTACAAGTAACTGGGATGCAGCGTACTTCTTTTCTGATGCAGAGAGAGGTATATGTGGTCATGTACACACAGGTGGCGTTATTCCCGTGACTCCGAGCCGCCCTGCCAGGGTCTGGGGCTCCTATTGATGAAGTTACTTGGTGGTTGGATTGAATAAAGGGAGCCTGCCTTCGCTGAAAAATAACAGGACTTTGCCTAAAAAATTCGAGGTGAAAGCCACCAAGGGAAGCAAGATGGAAGTGTTCCACTTGAAGGTTACACTCGGGCAAAGTGCGAATGCAGAGAAGTAAAAGCAGGTATAGCAAGTTTATGAACTGAGACTTTTGTGCAATGGCAAGAATATGAAATTGGTACAATGACAGCAGCGTTTGGACATTGAATTTGAATTAAAAAAACACACTGTTCTCTGAAATTGAATTAATTGCAATTTTACCATGCACTCTCTAATGGAGAAATACAGCTGCGGTATTTGTGACACGTGGTCAATTTCAAAATATAGAGCTCACCCGTGATCAAGGCTCAGGAGAGCAGAAATGCGTTGGGTTAGTGAGCAACTTGCAGCGTATCTCCGATGTTAATAAAGTACTTCAAACCTGTGGAACTTTGATGAGGCGTACTTCTTTTCTGATGCAGAGAGAGGTATATGTGGTCATGTACACATGGGTGGCTTAGTTCCCGTGATGCCGAGCCGCCCTGCCAGGTTCTGGGGCTCCTATTGATGAAGTCACTTGGTGGTTGGACACAATAAAGGGAGCCTGACCTGCCTGCCTTCGCTGAAAAGAAACAGGACTTTGCCTAACAAAATTTGAGGTGAAAGCCGGCAAGGGAAGCAAGATGGAAGTGTTCCACTTGAAGGTTACACTCGGGCAAAGTGCAAATGCAGAGAAGTAAAAGCAGGTATAGCAAGTTTGTGAACTGAGACTTTTGTGGAATGGTAAGAATATGAAATAAGTACTGCAACAGCACTGTTTGGACTTTGAATTTGAATTGAAAAACACAATGTTCTCTGAATTTGAATTAATTGCAAGTTTACCATGCATACTCTAGTGGGGAAATATGGCTGCAGTCTTTATAATACGTGGTCAATTTCAAAATACAGAGCTCACCCGTGATCAAGGCTCAGGAGATCAAAACGTGTTGGGTTAATGAGCAACTTGCAGCATATCTCCGATGTTAATAAAGCACTTCAAACCTGTGCAACTGGGATGCGGCGTACTTCTTTTCTGATGCAGAGAGAGGTATATGTGGTCATGTACACATGGGTGGCTTCGTTCCCGTGATGCTGAGCTGCCCTGTCAGGGTCTTGGGCTTCTATTGACGAAGTTACTTGGTGGTTGGATATATATATATCGAAAGATTTTTGCTGAAAGAATGATAAGTTTGGGCTTCTCCGACCCTGCAGGAACAGTAATCACTAGCGTTTGATTGCCAGCCATCACAATTGTTGCCTGAGGACGCCAGGGACTCAGAGTCCCAAAATCCAGCGCAGGGAGGAGGAGCCAGACTTCTGACCCACGCCGTGCACTGTAAAAGTGCTGGTCATCTCCCGCGGGACGCCTGCAAAGCCTAGGCCAAGGGCGGGCCCCTCTGAGACTGGAGGAGGCTGGGCTGAGCCATCCCTCTTGGTTCTCTGTCTTAGGGCAAATATTGCAAAGAGACACTCCCTGGTGAAAAGCTGAGAGGTAGTTGATTACCTCTAGTCAAGAGGGCTTTGCTGGAAATCGGATTTGCCGTCGCTGGACTACAGGTACTTTGTAAGCAGTCTATAAAAGCCATTCGTAGCTTTCCCTTTTCCCTCCTCTAAAAAAGAACCCTTGCTGCTCGATTGAGGCGGGCAGGACTGGCATCTTATGTGGCCATTATTTCTTCCATATTTGAATGAAGATATGTCCCACACTAAGCAACGTAAGGCCTAATGCCAGGCCGGTAGTAACTGGAATGGAAGTTTATTTTATACAATTAATGAGCGGTGGGCAAAAAGCTCTGGGGGATATTCTCAAGGACGTGCGATAATCATCGCCAAAATAGGTTAACGCAATTTTACACATCGCCGTCTATCGCGGGAAAATAACATCGTGTTAACATCTCATTCTCAACACGGCGGTAACATGCGATAGTTCCCCAAGAATGCATCAAATGTCCACGACAAAATCACCGGGACTGCAATAAAAATGGAAAGCCGAACGTGAAAATAGTGGCGATGGGCCCAACGCGATAAAAAAATCTGCAATAAGCTGCGCCAGGCCTGCAATTCACACACGTCAGGCGGGAAAAATCATTATAAAAGCAGAAAAAAAAACCACAAACAAAACCAAAACAACTGCGAAGCATAATAGAGGTAGCCGGAGCAAGTACAGAAGACAACCAGAACCCCACAAGCCCCACGGAGGACCAGCCTGGGACCTTGGGGTCAGGGAAGGGCAAGGAGAAAAAGAAGAGGAAGACGCGCTTCAGTCTGCAGGAAAACAGGATCCTGATAACAGAGGTGGTAGAACATCATCAACAACTGTTCGTCACCTCAACGTGTCATTGGCAACAAAAAATGGAATATGGCAGTCCATCCTGGACAAGGTGAATGCAGTCAGAGTGCTGAGGAGGACAATGGAAGAGCTCAAGAGGCGCTGGAATGATGTGAAGCGCAAAACCAAGCAGAAACTTGGCAACAACCAGAAGGCAGCAATGCAGACTGGAGGTGGGAGTCCAGCGCCACAGGAGGAGCTGGATGAGATGGAGGAAATGGTGTCCACAGTCATCAGTGGGGAGACGGTGGCAGGAGTCGGGGGACCGGACACTGCTCAACATGACCTGACACAACAGCAACAGGGTGAGTAACGACCAGGGACTGGGGGAAGGGGGAGATGGGCACAATGTCACACATGCACAATTAAGTATAGCACAGTGCACACCCACAATGACTCTGGATCATGTCCCTGATCCCTTGGCACACTGCAGCACACCTAGAAACAGCAAGTAGGCCCCCTCAACTATGTGCCCAGAGGGGGCCCTTCCCACACATCACCAATCTCACAACCAACCCATGCACATGTGCCAAACCCAGAAAAGCGGAGTGTCTGTGAGCCACACTGACAATGCAAGTGACACTGCATGACTGAATATGCATGGCTGCAGTCAATATATCATGACATGTTGCACGCCACGACACTGAGGTGGCTGAGTGTGGACCACATCCGTAAAGGAGCAGGTCACACTCTGACACGTGCACAAACAACCCCTGACCTCAACAACACAACTGCGGACAAACCATGCCCCAGAGTCCCAACTCCCACCAAGAGCCCAATTTACCCAAGTATGCAACATCTCAGCACTGTATAAGCACAGAAGGCAAAGGCACACCTCCTGAAAGGGATAAGGGGTAGCAAAATCAGAGCTGCAGGGGCGACTCTCCCACAATGTAGCACACACACATAACATCCAGAGCACATCAACATTGACAACAATGTGGTACAAACTGCAACACATACACAACAGTACAGAGGACACAACTGGTGCCGCTTGTGTGTAGAAACTGGCCAATCACATTTGGCATAGCAGGGAAATGTGAGATGATAATGTACAAGTACAAACACACATCTGTGATATTGTCCAAATGTCCACTGTCCCGCATCAAATAGGCAGCTCCTCCCAAACAGTCACAATGTACATTGTCATGCAGTCTGAATGTAAACTTGTACAATGCGTCAACATACATGTGAACACAATGTTAAACTGCATCTCCCCTTCACATTGCAGAGGGAGACTCAACACCTCCTGCAGAGCAGACCCAACATCTCTTCACTGATGACGAAGAGGACCTCCACACCTTCGACACCGACGCCTCCAAGAGCTCATGGACAGCTTCGGCACCTCACCTCCAGGAGCAGGGAAGCCCAGCTGCATCGAGGAGACCTCACCCCCTGCACAGGCCACACAGCAGGAAGCACCCACCACCCCGGCTGTCTCCCAGGACCCCCACGAACAACACATGGCCTTCCAATGCCGTGTGTTAGGGGGCCAGGAGAAGATGGCTGAACAGGTGCGGGTGGGGTTCGACCTCATGGCAGCCAAACTAGATGCCATACGTGGGTGTCTAAGTCCCATCAGGGACCACTTACAGTCCCTAACGGACACCCACAGTCCGCTCCAGGCTCTCCAACGATCCATGGCTGACATCGCTGGAGTCCTGACTCTGAGACAAGGACAACTGTCTAGTCAGAGTGGCTCCAGCGATCTCAGCCGGGAGTTGGGACACATGCGGAGGATCATGGAGAACAGGGAGCGGATGGAGGCGGAAAGAATGGCTGCCACGGCTGCACACCAGCAAGATGTAGCTGGGATCTTCCATGCCCTGCAGATCCTCATCATGGCATTCCTGCCAAAAGGCCTGGCACCAATGAATGCTGCTGCTGCTTCTACATCCACATCTCCGCCCCCTGATGTGTCAGTGCCTCACAGTGCGGCAGACATTCCACCTCCGGCCCCTGATGTGTCACTGCCACACAGTGCGGCAGACATACCACCTCCGGCCCCTGATGTGTCAGTGCCACACAGTGCTGCTGACAAAACATCACCACCCACATGTGAGGTACATGAAACATCAGAGGACGAAGATGCGGATGATTCCGCCTTAGTGGTAAGAAGGAAGCGGTAGCATTCATCTCCACCATATGGCCTGTTTCTGCTTGGTTCTGCCTTCTGCATCATCACCTTCCACTGTCCCCCGACACACTCTGCGCACTCACCTTGGACCTCGACATGGACTGCCATATTCTGTTTGGTTACCAATGACACAGCAATCATACTGCGGACTGAACTCTTCCTCTTCCGATGAACTTGTCATTCCCTGAAGGACTCTGGCTGGCCCTCCACCGGGCAACAATGTAAAGTGGGGTTTGCATGGCCCTGTACTACTCCAGCTGCAACACTCCACTGAATGTGAATAAAGCATTCAGATTCACACAGATGTGTCATGTCTATGATCATTCAAGTATGAAAGTATGGATGAATGTAGGGTCAGTGATTCCCCCTTACGTCCATGTTGCTCATGTTGTGGGACTTGAGTCACAGGGTGCAACATTGCCGACTGCGGTCCGGGTGGCGCTGACACTACAACAGAGACACACGCATTAGATACTTCCTTGTCCAGCCCAGTACTGAACCACGCCCAGAGCCCCGGGCTCATTGTTCACACTCCTACGCTGGACTGGCATACGCCAGCTCAGCCCACTCCTTTTACGCTTACAGGGGAGACGACAAAGCTACATGTCCCAGGTCTTCCCTGTAGTGCTCTTGTTGTATTCCGCTTTAGGTGTCCGTATATAGGTTTTCCTGAGACATGTCCTTATATAGGCACAATTCGCATTGCCCTTATATAGGCATAGAATCCCAGTCCTTATTTAGGCATTAGCCGTGCACTCCAAATACAGGCATGGTCACCGACATCCGTCCACCCTAACGTCACAACGAGTTCTTAGAAACCAGACCCTTAAGCTCTCGGGAATTCCCCTAGCACAGGATTATTGATTTCTCCAAGAACTCATCTATTATGTATGAACCGTTATACCTTAAGGGTTCATTCCTGACATCTTCCTCTGTCCGACTTCACGTCAATGCTAACATTCCAAGGCACCTATCAGGTATAAATATACCTTCCCTTGCCCAAGCAAGTCAGAGGAGACCTCGACTTCAGAGGAGCCCGTATCCCGGCCTGACGCACTGAGAAGACGCTGTCATTCCTGAGCGCAGAAGAATACAGCTTCCAGTGTTCTGACTGCCTTCGCGGGGTGTTAGAGTTCCAGATCCGGCAAGAGATTCCCACCTCTCTCATTCTCAAGGTATGGAGCTGACTAGAACCTAGAGGGACTCTTGGCATACTAGACTTAAACTTACTCTTAGTATACCATACTAGAGAATACTCCACCTACTTCTTACCTTTCCCTACACCTAGACTAGGTTAGGTACATCGAGGTAGAACTAGCTTAGAGACGCATCGTATGAGTACTCGCATTTTTAGCTCATGTTATTTATGTACGTGAATATATGCTAAAAGATAATGCTAGCGCAGTATTATTTATTTCTACTGCTTACGCTGTACATTATTTATCTTGCATACTGTCTTGTGATCATAACAGCACATATCTCTTACACGAGAAACAAGACTGTTCAATAAAACCCTTTATTGAAACGCCCATCTTTCCTTTCTGTGTAACTCTGTAGAAACTAAGCATGCACGATTGACTGAGTGAAACTGTTATCTATTGTTTCCACGATTCTGAGACGTGTTCCGATTCAAAAGGGAAACAAAGTGGTCATGTTTATGCGGTTGCCAGAAACTACTCCTTCTTGTTCTCAAGGAGTTTCTAGTGGCCTCTGAGCTAGCTGGCACAAGTAATTAAGTTTAATATACTCGATAGGGACATACCGACCTCAGTCCTATGTCAAGCCTATAGGGTATATTATTCCAATGCACAGAGCCTATTAAGGAAATAGGAACTACACTACATGGCACCCAAACGTTTGGTAAGGCAGTAATTTAACGCTAGATACTGAGTAACTCAGTCGTGCTTTTCTCAGAGACCTCCTGGAGTGGGTAGGGTTAAATATCCGCCAATACTAAATAGGACAAAAAAAAACTATATATTAGTTGTTTGGTTTGTTCAACGTTGAAGGATACAGTGTTCCTAAATATTATCTTTTGTTTCCTTGAAACTTGTTCTACATTTTTCAAAAAACAATGTCTAACACCGGGGACGGTGTAGCTGCGGCTGGCCCAGTCGTAGCAGTTTTTAACTTTACAGGTTTAAATGAAACCGAGGAGGGTGTTATAGACATCCATCCAAACTTAAGAAGAGCCATCACTCTAAAATGTATAAAACACGGCCTACCACCAAGAGGCGGTAGAGCAGTTTTCGTGATAGAGGCACACGAATCCTTTCATGGATAGTATTCCCTGAATCAAATCAGGTAACAAAACTGTTTCACTTCTACAAAGAAGATGAACCACCAGAGGAATATATTCCTTTCGAGGATATTGAAATTCCACTAACATACCAGGAGCATCAGCTCTGGTTTAAAGGCGTCCTAAAACATCACAGAAACATTACCAGGCTCGGTCCACTAGGTAGACCAGAAGCAACATGGCCGATTCTAGCCAGCTACACTCCTCATCCTGACCTCGATATAATGTCAGACGAGGAATTACTTACTCAACTTACAGAGTTAATAAAAATTTACAGACAATTGGTCCAATATGTCATGCGGACTTTCACAGTCCAACCACCATTGACCATTCCAAATCAAACTCCTCAACAGGGGAATACACTAAAAATTACTCCACCGACTTTATACGCAGTCATGGGTAAAATGCCCACAAAACGTGAGCAAATTCCATTCTGGATAGCTCAAAAAATTACTCAAATAGAAGCAGTATTTCCTAATACTAGCCCTTATGAGAAACACAGAATCCTAACAATCTGTTTACCAATGGGGATCACACCACAACTGGAAGACTGCACTATTTGGGGCTCAGTCTTTGCTGCCATCTATACTAAAACACATGGTGTTCCGTCAATTGCAGTAATACCAGATGTCCTGAAACAAATTCAAAACGAATACGGGGCAGAGCCTGCTCTGAATTTAGGTATGAAATTACTGAAAAACTTCGACCAGGTCTCAACAATAATATTATCTAATATTAAAGGAGAGGCAGCAGCAGTGGCGATCCGCCAACGATTAAGGAAATTCGATGTAACAGAACATCAAACTGAACTACCCAGAATAATAGAACAATCTTATGCAGAATTAGGCAGAGATAGTTTGGGTGGAAGACCATTGAAGCCAAAACTATCTGAAAGTCCTGAGAAGGACTCTATTAAACAAACTCCTACATCTTCTAAAAAGAAGTGGGAAACTAATAAACAAAATTCAAACAAGAAACGTTCTCAATCCCGGGGTAGGTCTCCTCAAAAGGAGCCCTCTGAAAGGAGGTATAACCTCAGGAATAGGGATAATTTAAAAAAACCTGACAGGTATCAAGATACTGATACACGTTCCTCTCGTACCTTTCAGATATCGTCACAGACATCGGAAAGAAGAGGACGGTCAGAACATAGAGAAGAATGCGTGAAATCGAAAGACGACAAACACGTTCCGAAAAATAAATCAAAACCTCAATTCTCAAAGAAGAAGGTAGCAGGTCTGAAGAACAGACATGCCAGGGATACTGAGAACACAACTCAAGAACGGAGAATGGGCTCAGACAATGCTGGACAGTGCGGCAGAAGTCACAATAGCTCGCCAGAACCTGAAGGAACTTCTGGAGATAGTGGACTTGAATGAGTACATCACAGTTGAGACTGTAGACACCAGGGTTAGTACTCCACAAAAGTTATATGAAATAACACTCCGAATGGAGGGAGACATACCAAGAAAGGTGAAAACACTCTTTTGGGAGAAACTTTCAAGGGGTTATGATATACTTCTAGCAGAAAAAGACTGGCCACCACAATTTGTCAGGGAGTGCCCACATGGTGAGGACATTATTATGCCTGCCTTCTCCAACCATATTCCAATTCACCTAAAATATACTTATGCCAGGAAATGGGCAGTTGCCCAGGCCCCAGCATTATATAAAAATCATGTAGGATGGGATGAGGACTCACCTCACCATAAAATACATTTGAAAAATGAACCTACTGCACAAAGGCAGTACCCAATAAAGCAAGAAGCTAAAAAACAGGTCAGGGAGATCTTAGATCAACTTGAATACCAAGGGGTGATTGAAACATGCACCTCCTCAATGAACAATTCTTTGTTTCCTGTCTCCAAACCAGACAATACATATCGTCTAGTTTTGGATTACAGACACTTAAACACTTGTTCTAAAACATTTGCAGTGCAAAATGCACATAGTACAGCATTAATGAATAACATTGTGCGTAAAAAATATTAAACCACATTAGATATCTCAAATGGTTTGTTTTGTCAAAACATAGCACCTGAAAGCAGGTACTTAACAGCTTCTCAATAATGGGGACCCAGCGTCAATTTTGTCGACTCCCACAAGGGTTCAAGAACAGCCCGGGGTTATTCTCAGCGAGGGTAACTGGAGTTACTACAAATTTATGATAATGAGGCATTGTCATATGTAGATGACATCTATCTGACAGACGATGACCTGGATAGGCACTTGAACAGGGTGAGCACCATTATATTGGGCTTCGCCTCTGAGGGCTATAAGTTCAACTTTAAAAAATCCAGAATTGCCCATCTCAATGTCCTTTTTCTAGGATATGAGCTTTCAAGTGAAGGAAAGAGCTTGGCAGCCAACTTTTAGAAAGGTATGCGCTGCTCCAACCTCCAAAAACGCTGAAAAATTTACAATCCATCTTGGGTTTCCTAAATTTTGGAAGAACTTACATTCTAAATTACGCAGAAAGGGTTAAACCTCTCTACGCATTAATCAAACCTGATTTTTCAATCAAAAATTGGACACATGAACACACAGAAATCTTGCGTTCACTCCAAGCTAACATGTTAGCAACAAATCACTTACAAACACGCGTAAGTCAACGCAATTTAGTGATCCGAATAATTTCGTGTCAATGCGGATTCACCTACTTAACATTTAATGAGGGTGAAAAAGTACCAATAGCATACAAATCACATTTGTATACACAAGCAGAAATGCGCTTCACTTCAACTGAAAAAATACTGACAGCAGTTCAAACCGCTGTAGCAAAAGAAAGAGCTCTAACCCAAGGGAAACGCATTATTGTCGTAACCCCAGTACCGGCCTTAAAGGCGGTCACAAAAGCGAGCATTCCAAATGCAAAAGCATTACATCCTAGATGGATACAATGGGTTAATTCTCTTGCTGCAACAGATGTTGAATATGTTTTTGATCCTGATTTAAAAACACAAGCGTTCCTGCGTTATGAACATGAATGTCCTCTGCCCACTGAAATTCTGCCTCTTGATCAGTATGAATTTATAATTTACACTGAAGGATCCACACAACCCGCTACAGGGAGTAAGCAAGCTTACAGTGCAGCGTGCGCAATCGTTAAAGGTCGCATGTGCGATGGTAACTTCAGACCAATGGTCACTAAAACTCAATCTCTAGGAGATTGTACAGCTCAGCGAGCTGAACTACAAGCATTCAAACTGGCACTTGAAAGTACAGATCGCGAACTCCCCACACTAATAGTGTGCGATTCTTTCTACTGTGTGCAGTCGTATAATGAATATATACAAAATTGGCTTGAAAATGGGTTCAAAGATGCAAAAGGTGGCACAATAAAGCATAAAACGCTTTGGGAACAAGTAGTTCAGTTAAAAAACGAACTACCAAAGGCTCACGTGATACACACACTGAGTCATCAACGTGATGGCGTTCACGTTGCAGGGAATTCATTGGCTGACAAAGCCACAAAGGGGGCTGTTCAGACGGCTTCCGTAGCTGTGATCACTCATTCAAAAACGAGAATAGACAGTGAGATAATGTTGGCTGTCAATGCTACGAGCAAAGGCAGTGGTGCAGCGTTACCAAAAAAGTTTCCAGTCAAGTACTCTTATGTAATTGATGCAAACAACGTTCCTTTTGCTCGAATCCCTGGAGTGGGGGATAGGGTGATTCCAAACATGGAACGTAGAGCAGCTTTGATTTATGAAGCACATCTGGGGGAGGGTCTGTCACATCAAGGGATCTCTAAAACAATATTGACATTAAAAGAGATGTACTGGTGGCCTGGAATGAATACACAGATTCACATCTTCATCAATGACTGCATAGACTGTAAAGTACAGCGTGATGCAGAACGCCACCAGACACCATGCTACGAAGTAGCCTGCCCAGTACAGACACCATTGTTAGACAGCATTAGACTATCTACGCGCAGGCGTCCTTTTGGACAAATGCGATCCCACAAATAGTAAGTCAAGGTTCCTATAGATATGGCCTCAGCGCTCGGCTGACGCTCGAACTGTTATAAAAGATTTGCGAGTCTTTATCGGCATATACGCAATAGGCACGCTACATTCTGACCAGGGCCCTGCGTTTAGCTCTCGGGCTTACAAAGAAGCCATGGCCAGTTTGGGCGTTGCATTGCGGTACTCCTCTCCATTTCATCCTGAGGGAAATTCTGTTGTGGAAAGGAAAAACCGGGACATAAAGCAGTCTATAACAGCTAGGGTATTAGGTTTGAGTGATGGGTCATACATCTTTATGGGGTCCAACGCTCATTAAATAATTTGCCAAGAAGTTCTCTGGGGGGGGTCACTCCATATGAGGTCCTATTTGGGACAAGAACGTGGGTTCCTGATCTCGAATGTAAAGGCACAGTGGTGGAAAATAAACCCTTTGATATCAAAGATCGTTTGGCTGTTTTACAGGATCTAAATGAACTAAGATCGAAACAAAGCAACGTGTTCCTGCAGCCAACCACCACTGGGGAAAAACCGGCAGTCCCAGCAAGGCCTGTCTGGATTCCAAAAGTTGGGGATCTAGTCAGAGAGAAGATTGCGGACAAGAAGGAATTTGGACCTTCTTACAGACAACCAGTACCTGTCCTAGCCATACACGGAACAAGAACAGTACTTCTGCCACCCCTTGCTGGAAAAAAGGAGAAAAGATTTGTGTCAATCGACCTCATCAAACCACAGTATGTGGCCAATACTAAATAGTAGGCCTCGTGGACTCCGACCTAGTAGCAGACGCACTCCTCTCGCTACTATCCAAGAGGTTCAGACTGAAAGAATGATAACCATCGAGAATTCAGCAGTAACAGATGAAGGACTGTGCAACAATGCTATGGAACTCATCCCTCTTGAAACTCAAGTAACAGTTCATCCAAATACACCTCTCTATACCAATGTAACAAGTGATCATCTGGTTCCAACGATTTCTACAAATCCTGATGCAATTCCAACAATTGACAGAACTGCTTCTGGCTATTTCATTAACTTTGATACGTTTTCTGAGGATCTGAGTGAGCCTGAAACGTCGCCAGCATCAAAATCTTTTAAACAACAAGTACAAGACTTTTTCATTTTCTGAGAAAGACTTATCTGGTTTCACCATGGATTGAACTATGGATATATTCCTGGAATATTTTTCTTTCTGCTTTGGCTAGCTTTGGTTATGACTATCAGCGTGCTTATAAATGGACATTGAAAGTAAAGATGTGAACTTACTTTTAAAACCTCACAAATCATCCCATCGTGAAGCAAGAGACTTGTCAGCAGTGAACATCACAGCCGTTCCTATACAGGATGGTATAGTGTGGGACAAAACAGATTTCGATATCTTCGGCCCTACGGAACTTTTGAACATTCCACATTTATTTAAGATTTCACTAAGTGATTTTGTTTCATCCAGTACCTATTCTGATGATTGGGACTTTGAAACTGTAAATGATATGATGTTTGACCTAGAAAAGTCTGCTGCATTTTCTAATAATGAATATTTAGAGGGTCCATCAGACTATGAACAGCTGTATTGCTATAACCACTATGGTCATCATTTTTTGCATAAGTCTGCAACACCTAGAAATGTGTTTATGTTTAACCAATGGGAGCATTGTCCTACACCACCAAAAGGTAGTTCAAAAACGTTTGCTAAAAAGTTTCCATATTTTTCAGGATACAATACATCTGATCCAGAAACATTTTACTATAAAAATGTAAACTAAACAGGACATAAAATTATGTTAACTAATACAAAACAGATTTACTTTGCAGCATTTATTGCCCAACTGTCTAGACATGGTTTCGACTTGTGGAAAGACACAATAGACACAAAATCTGTCTGGGGTACTAAAGATTGGCAAGTGCAGGGGATAGAAGCTTTGTTTAGAGCCTGTATCATCCCTCAGCAAATAATGTTTTTTAATGACACTGTGCAACAAACGTCTTGCCTTGGTTTAGCCAAGATCAAAGACATGAAAACACCTTCTGTACCAACACCTGCCAGTAATAACAATACACAGGCAGCGGTTACAGTTGACACAATACTACAAATCAACAGAACAAATCCTGATTGGAGAAAATGGTTGATCTGGCCCACAGACACAAACATCTGTCAAGAAAGATTCCTGAATAAAACACAGGGGTTTCCTATTCATAGGCCAGACCCACGATACGTCCAAAGACAACATCTGGGGGTAGTAACAACATACAGTGTAGGAAAATTATGCCTCGATTGGCTGCAAAAATCTATACTTAAGGATGTGAAACAACACTTATCTTTACTTAAAGAAGACGCAGACCTTAGGGAATTCTTGCTTGGACCAAGAAAACCGCGTCAAAAACGTTTCATATATGCCGGCATCTATGCTGCTTATAATGAAGCATGGAAGGTTTCACAGGCAGAGGCCGCAGAACGAATACGTGAACTTGATCCTATTAACTTAGAGAAAACTCTCACTGTGGTCGACAACGGGTTAACAACTTTGTCATCCAGAATTTATTCATTGGACAACATTGTATCCTCTGCTATTGACATACTGGAACAAGATTTAGCCATGTTACAACAAGGCCAATCTCAGTTACGTTCTATTATGTTATTAAGCTGGACGCTGCAATCTTTGCGTGCGGGCTATGTGCCTTGGCGTTTTATCAACACGTCGGCTCTGTTTGCAGAATACAATCTAACTGATAAACAGATCGAACTGGCACAAAGAGGAGCAAAGTATACAGTGCTGAGCATTGAAAAACTGGAAAAATTACCATTCACAGTGGCAGAAAAACCAGCTACAGAATGGCTTATTCATGGCAAAATCACTCTGCCTGTCACTACTTTTCAGTTTCAGTATTGCCTCAAACAAATGCAAGCAGGCAAATATGAAAGTTTGGGTAAAGAATACATTAAGACATCCTGGAATTTATCCTACACATACAGATGTTGGAGTGGGGATCGCGAAGTGTTTCTGAGCGGTACACACTGTGAAAGTGCACTAAGCGGTTCACTAATTTGTCAGGACATTTCTTTACACGGGGCTTGTAATGGTTCTGTGGCAAATTTGTCCTGCCACCAGCAGGGTACACCAGCTACTGTGATTAATCCAAAGTTTGGCCAACTTTCTAACGGGAGTTACCTCATGTTGAATGATCAGAGTTGCTGTGGCATGTTGCCAGGCATCCCATATCTAGTAACGGTGGACTCCAGGGTCACTTGCTGTATGCAAGTATTGTTCCCCCCAATAGACACTGTCAGGGAGTCGCCTCTATGGCCTTCGTTGAATGTTTCTTTTATACGATTTGATACTTTAAGCAGAATGAAAGCCATTTTTATACAACAAACAGTGCCTCTGACCTCGGCCAAAGAAATCTATGATTTACAAGTTGCAAGGACTTCGGCTGAGATACAGGCTTTAATTCGTACAAACTGCCCTATACATTTCGTAGAAATGATGGACGTATCTTTAACATGTCTGATACGAGCGGAATTGTACATGTATTTAAGACCATCTGTTCGGGACTATTAGCACCTTTCCAGGCTGTCCTCGGAATCAACCCAAACTTCGCACATTCGGTGTTTGGTGGTGTGCCATTAATTCTAGCACTTGTTGCAGGAATTCTATTTCTATTCCTCCTATTACGCTATGGCAAGCCTATTCGCCAACATCACTCCGAGCGATGTGTAGAAAGCTCTCCTTGAACGGAAGTGCAGTGAGCGAATAGTACAGCTTTTGGGCATGCCTCGTCTACGGGAACTTAATACAACGTGGTTCCTGTCATTCAGACCAATCTGGCAAGATTGCATCTTACCTGTTCTACGCTGCCTGCTTTGCGGTGAAGAATGCGTGCTAGACACCTGTCTAACACTCCCATCAGTCATGCCAACGGATATCGATACTCTGCTGGACCCGATAACGGCCCATGCTCTGTGTTGTCCCCAGAGGCTACCAATCCTGATGACGGCATTCATTGAGATCTCACAGACGCTTCCTGCAGCTGCTGAGGTACGAGATGGATCAACAGGCACACAGGTAACAACAGACGCAAACATTGCATCTTCTGCTGAAGGCGATGTTTCTCATCTCTGTGCAATTAACCTTCTGAACGAGGTGTTCCAAATGTCACCAACTTCGGTGGACGATATTTTGGCTACGGAAATAGATGATCTCATGTTTACGCCAGACCCATACACTGACTTTGATTTGGCTCACAGTGTACCAGGGGAGCAATGAAATTTGGCCTTCATATTTTCAAAACTTGGAACTTTTCCCAGAATTTAACTTTTTCTTTTTAATTTTTGAAAATACATGGCAAAACAATCTGCTTACAGTAGAACTAGTCTTATAAAACGGACTTCTTTGAACTCTTCCAGGGACACATTGTCACCTTACTTGTCTAACATTTCATTTAATACAATGATATGCAATGGCTTTGATTTTTTGAGAACTTATCAACCATTTCATCATATGTATATATTTCTGTTTATTCATTCATGTTGCATTTATTTCAATTATATGCTTAGAATGAAAACGATGCTTTAAATGTACAGTACCTATTGCATTCAACAGTTTATTTTAAACTTCTTTTAATATGCTTTTAGAAATGTTTTTAGCAACATGTGGTACTCAATTTAATGTTTAGCATTTAGTATTATTGTTCATTCGAAAGTGGAGTGGGTGTTGTATTCCACTTTAGGTGTCCGTATATAGGTTTTCCTGAGACATGTCCTTATATAGGCACAATTCGCATTGCCCTTATATAGGCATAGAATCCCAGTCCTTATTTAGGCATTAGCCGTGCACTCCAAATACAGGCATGGTCACCGACATCCGTCCACCCTAACGTCACAACGAGTTCTTAGAAACCAGACCCTTAAGCTCTCGGGAATTCCCTAGCACAGGATTATTGATTTCTCCAAGAACTCATCTATTATGTATGAACCGTTATACCTTAAGGGTTCATTCCTGACATCTTCCTCTGTCCGACTTCACGTCAATGCTAACATTCCAAGGCACCTATCAGGTATAAATATACCTTCCCTTGCCCAAGTAAGTCAGAGGAGACCTCGACTTTAGAGGAGCCCGTATCCCGGCCTGACTCACTGAGAAGACGCTGTCATTCCTGCTCGCAGAAGAATACAGCTTCCAGTGTTCTGACTCCCTTTGCGGGGTGTTAGAGATCCAGATCCGGCAAGAGATTCCCACCTCTCTCATTCTCAAGGTATGGAGCTGACTAGAACCTAGAGGGACTCTTGGCATACTAGACTTAAACTTACTCTTAGTATACCATACTAGAGAATACTCCACCTACTTCTTACCTTTCCCTACACCTAGACTAGGTTAGGTACATCGGGGTAGAACTAGCTTAGAGACGCATCGTAGGAGTACTCGCATTTTTAGCTCATGTTATTTATGTATGTGAATATATGCTAAAAGATAATGCTAGCGCAGGATTATTTATTTCTACTGCTTACGCTGTACATTATTTATCTTGCATACTGTCTTGTGATCATAACAGCACATATCTCTTACACGAGAAACAAGACTGTTCAATAAACCCCTTTTATTGAAACGCCCGTCTTTCCTTTCTGTGTAACTCTGTAGAAACTAAGCATGCACGATTGACTGAGTGAAACTGTTATCTATTGTTTCCACGATTCTGAGACGTGTTCCGATTCTAAAGGGAAACAAAGTGGTCATGTTTATGTGGTTGCCAGAAACTACTCCGTTCTTGTTCTCAAGGAGTTTCTAGTGGCCTCTGAGCTAGCTGGCACAAGTAATTAAGTTTAATATACTCGATAGGGACATACCGACCTCAGTCCTATGTCAAGCCTATAGGGTATATTATTCCAATGCGCAGAGCCTATTAGGGAAATAGGAACTACACTACAATCTGCTGATCACTGGTCTAGTTGTCAGCATGCCACAGCCACTCCCTGAGGGCTGGTCTACACCCCCACCACACCCATCAAGCACAGGTGTCACAGGACATGTGACCCTGCCAATAAAAGGGGCCTACCACACCACATTCCCCACTGCCGGTGGTGACATAATGGCGTCAGCACCACGAGACTCAATCATAAAGGGTCCATGACTTGTGGCGTACTGAGTTGGTGGCACCCGATGCACTGCGGCCGGCACAGGCCTACCGCCACGGGACGGTGATTTGCAGTGCACTGAGTTGGTGGCACCTGATGCACTACGGCCGGCACTGGCCTACCGCCATGGGACGGTGACTTGCGGTGCACTGAGTTAGGGGCACCTGAAGAGCTGAGCAGGTGTGCAGCCTGCGATGATGCGTAGGCCTTGATTCGCCGTCCTGCAAATCAAGAATCGATTTGAATTGAGAGCCTGCTGGAGCGCATTGTACGTCAAAGGCAGCAGTCAGCACACACATGACTCCGCGGTGCCGTGCCGCAGGGTGCGCTGGGGGCCTGTGGCGTGGAATCCAGCGATCGGCTGATGAGGTTGCACCGACATGTGGTGGGCCCTCTTGGAGACACGCCGGTGGCGGCAGGTGAGCATTGAGGCCTGGGTGCGCAGGAGCGACCAGTCATCGCTGGGCGGTGGACCGGTCTGGGGACCAGGGCTGGGGTGCAGCAGGCGCACAGGATCGCGCAGGCACCTCCAGTCACAGCGGCGGCCTCGTGGCTGGGTGGGGGGCACCACCCTGGCAGACACGACCCTGCATGCGATGACGAGATGTGCGCGGGTTGGCTTGGGTCGTAGCCACCTCGTCTCCATTGTAAATCTGGCCGTTGAAGGTGGTCGGCCACGTGTGTGGAGGCCTATGGACAAGATATGGCAGACACAGATACACATGCAGTAGTTACTTTGGTGGCCATCCCGGAACTGAACCACGCCCAGAGCCCCGGGCTATTTATTCACAACATACGCCGGCCAAGGCCACTCCGCTTACGCTTACAGGGGGGGCCACAAAGCTACATGTCCAAGGTCTTCCACACTGCCTGGGGTAACCTGTTTGTGTCCACTGTCCACAACACTACAAACACCAGCAGTATATGTCCGAATGGACATGTCTGTGCCCTGCATACTGAAGTCTGTCCAGCACATCACCGCCACACTTGGCATTGTGTACATTCTTATTGATGGGTCACTTGCCTCCTTCGCACATACTTTGTTCCCACCTCTCCCCACATTCTGCAATTGTGTGGCAGAGGTGCCATGCCTTGGATGGTTTGTCTACATGGCTGGCCACGGTTACCACAGTTACTTGTGTTGTCGTGTCTGGTAGTTGGGCCTGTTGATTGGCATGTTGTATGTGATTTTGTAACGTGTGCATTCCCACAGTTGTGAGTTGTCTGATTGTGGAGTTGAGGTGTGTGGTGTGTTCAGTTGGTACTTACCGACGAGCTGTGCACTTCCATAGGTGCCATCCTCAAAGCGCTGGTTGGTGATGGACTTGCGGAAGATGTAGGAATCATGCACACTGCCTGGGAACTTTGCGACGACATTCATGTACAGGCCCCGGTGGTCCACTTTTGCCTGCACATTGATGGAATGCGTGTTGTTTCTGTTGCGGTTATTGTGTGCAGTGTTGACAGGGGGCACAAGTAGTACATGTGTGCAGTCAATTACCCCCAACAGGTGCGGGAAGCCAGCTATGGCGTAGTTCCCTTGCATGGTCTCCAGCTGTTCCTGTGCAGTGTGGGGGGTAGTGAAGGTGCAGGGGTATCAAGCTGATACAAACCGTGATGCTTACAGGTATGATGACTCCTGCATAATGTGACCTTGACAGAAGTTCGTGTGCACGTGACCTTCCTTTTCTTTTCTACGAAGGTTACGCCCACACAAACTTCTGTTACGGTCTTTTTATGCAGGATTTATCATACCTGTTAGCATTCCGGTTTGTCCAAGTGCAATACACTGTACCATATTATGTTTGTGACTATACGGACGCTTGACCATTGTCATCATTTATCCAACAGGTTCTGAATACTGACTTTCGGGATATGGAATTGTATTGGGGAGTTCCCGCAGCATATGCAGTTAATTGTATCCACACGTTGCCCTGATGGAGTTCCCCGTTGGGAATGAAACGCGTTGGCTGAGCTTTTCGTATTGTTGATTTATGTATTTGTAATAAAGAACAGTTTTTACACTACTGTTGACTACTGGACTACATGACCTGGCGGACGCCCATTTCAGTAACTACAATCTTGGATCTGGAGCACAGAGGCGTCAGGCAACGGCTGGTGTTGGGGTTGGTTGCGCAGGTACACTACGAATTGGAACTAGCGTGTGGTGCGGATACAGGGGCCCGCCGTTGCTTTTGTGGACATGCATCCAAGACATGTGTGAGGAGGTTTGATAGGGCTGGCTGTGAGACTCCTCCGACTCTGGCTGTTGTTGGTTGGAAGGTGCCAGAGGCCAACAGGTGCAGCACAGCCAGCAGCTTTGTCTGCGGAGGGATGTTGGTTGTCCACTGTGTTGGTACAGTCAGCCTGTGGGCAATGTGGGTGGGTCAGGATGCGGAGGAGGGTTGTCCTTTTGAGCCTGTGGTGGGCAATGGCATCCTCTGGCGTTGTGTGTCTGAGGCTGGTGCTTTTTAGGAACGTCCGCTATCTTCTTCTGCGCTGCCTAGGTGGTAGTCCGGGGGGCGGGGTCCGGGGAGGGGGTGGTCCTGGGGTGGTGGTGGTGGGTGATGGCCCTCTTGGGTCTCCGAGCTGCATGATCATTGGCTCCATGGCATTTGTTGGTCTTCAGATGTGGCTCTGGGCTGGGCTCCCTTTCATACTGCAGGTTGTCGTCCTGCTTAACACCAGTAGAAGGCAGGTGTTAAATCCCTGCTGCTAACGGTGTAGAGAGAGAGACTTTGTCATACACAGAGGAGTACATTAATCAGTTGTTAGAGGATCGTGCCAACCAATTTCTTTCTTTTGATACGCCCAATATTGACTTTACACGTAATGACAAAATCGCACGATTAGAACGTCTTGAGAAGAAACTTATCCGCACTCGCCTTCACGGACATTTGCTTACTAAGTATCTGCAGTCCAATATAATACCTATTGGATTACAGATTAAAAACGAACCAGCGATATTCATCGATATACCAAAATTTAAGGAAGGCTTCAGTTTTGTTGCCAATAAAGCCTCTCGAGATTGGATGGTACTTGGAGTGGAGACTGCAGCAGAGCAAGTCCAAATACTTATTGGGGAGATTGCAACCCTTAAACAGGAAATCACAGGTGACTCAACACTGACCAATGCTAAAGAAGCCTTAGAGAATTTGGGTAAATCGTTGAAGGATTTTGAAACAACAACCCACAATAAGAAACTTGAGAAATTGTCTAAGGATATTCGTTTCTACGATAAGAAAGGCACCTATCCGTACCTTAACGAAGATTACTATAAACAGGATACTCAAGGACGGTTTGTGGGCCGAGGAAGAGGGAACTACAGGGGTAGAAGGAACTATACCACATTCTCAGATTCATCGGTGAGTTCTGACAGTGAGAACGAACAACCAGGACCCAGCTTCGACCAGAGGTATCGGGAGAACTGGTATCCACCACAAGGCTATTTTCCTTTTTTAGGCGAGGGCCAATGGAGACCCCCCAGAGGACGGGGCAATTGGCAAAGGGGCCCTCCGAGAGGCCATCAGCCCATCAATGTGAATTGGGAGAGAGGCCGTGGCGGTGTTCCCAAGCAGGTTCGTTTCCAACCGGAGAGTCATGGGGAAATTTCAACACGACGCAAGGTGTACAGATGGTAGGAGTAAACAATAATCCAGTGGCAGAAGAACCAACCGTAAGATCCCGGAGCAATACTGATGCGTCACAAGGTGTACAGATGTTAGAAACTAACAATAATCCAGTGGTCAACATTTCATCCTACACTCTGAAGGATGAGGAACAGAAAATACTTTCTAAAGGCTTGTCCTTTGTACCAACTGCCTACCCCAATACTTTTAAGATCAGGACTGAATTGCATAGTTTCTTCCGCAAGATTCGCCTTAGGTATTTCTTCAAAGACTCTATAACATCGCCATCGAAGTCATTGACGGGATTAAGGGTCCCATCCACCTTCGTCCCACCTGCTAATGCCATGACGCATAGAATCTTGGCATATAAAAATATGGTACTATGTGATGTGATGAAAGTACTTTCCACACATAAATATACCCTTCCAAATACCAGCCAGTTGGAGAGAGCGGCCCTCATGAGTCTGAGGAACAACAAGGATATTGTTATTAAATCCGCTGACAAGGGTGGTGCGATTGTGGTACAGGATACAATGGCATATAAAATGGAAATTATGAGACAACTCCAGGATGGTATTAGCTACTCGCTATTAAGATCGGACCCTACAAGGGAGTTGGCGGAGGAAATTCTGTTTATAACATCAGAAGCCCTAGAAGAAGGATTTTTGAGTAAACTCGAGTTTGATTATCTTAATCAGAAACATCCACGGCTGCCCACAATCTACACTTTACCTAAGATTCATAAGAACATGCAGACTCCACCAGGTCGCCCAATTGTTTCGGGGTGTGGTTCACTACTAGAACCCCTATGTAAATACATAGATTTCTTTTTAAAACCAATTGCTGAGAATACTGAAGCATATTTAAGAGATACTATGCAAACAATCACTCTGATAGACCAACTACCTTTTAATCCGAATGATCAACTTCTTGTGACTTGTGATATTGTATCCTTGTACACGAGTATACCACAAGATCCAGCTTTAGAAGCAATGAAGGATGCCTTGGATAAACGACCAGCCCCTATGGCAGTACCCACGGAATTTATCATCTCTTTGCTGACCATAGCAATGAAGAAGAACTACTTCATCTTTCAAGGGTGCTATTACGTACAAACAAAGGGTGTAGCAATGGGAGCGGCTTTTGCCCCGGATCTAGCCATCATTTACATGGATGCTTTTGAGAGATCTTTCATATTTAACAACAACCCTTTTAACCAGCAGGTGAGTTTGTGGAAACGGTATATTGACGATATACTGATCATCTGGAAAGGAGATATAACTGAGCTGGGTCAATTTCATAACTGGCTCAATCAATGTGACCAGGACATAAAATTCACGATACAATCAGATACTAAAGAGATAGCTTTCCTTGACATCAAAATTTGCTGTGAAGAAAATAAGCTCTACACTACATTGTATCGCAAACCGGCGGAACGCAACTCCCTGTTGAGGTACAATAGCCATCACCCACGGGGTTTGCGAGACAACCTCCCGGTGGGCCAATTTCTAAGGATTCGTAGGAATTGTACAAAGAAGACAGACTACATGGTCGAGTCAGAAGATCTCAGTACCCGTTTGATGACGAGGGGATATCCAAGGAGATTAGTGAAGAGAGCTCAGAAAAGGGCTTGGTATAATCCACGGGAAGTCTTGCTAATCCCCAGGCAAAAGAATGATATATCGTCACAAAGGATGATCTGTGTGACAACCTTTTCAACAAGAAGTAATGCCATAAAAAGGCTATCAATAAACATTGGAACATGGTGTCAGATGACATTGACCAACCTAATCTACCTTTACACTCTTTCAAAAAAGCAATGAGTATTAAAGATCATGTGGTACAGTCTTTTTGGGGAATGCTACTGAACCTACTATTCAATCACTTTGGAACCTACCACCGGTCAAAGGGCACCACAAATGTGGAAGATGCAAAGCTTGCCATACTACAATTACCACTAAGAACTTTGTCTACAAACAACATACGATTGCTCTACATTCTTTTACTAATTGTAATACTATGAATGTTATTTACGGCATCATTTGCCCGTGTGGTCTACTCTATGTAGGGCAGACACAACAAAAGATTAAGGCTAGAATACTTCAACATCAAAGCAGGATTCGATGCTCGGTCACAGGGGCACCCTTAGTGGATCACTTCGCTTCGATGGGACATAATCCAGACCAAGTGCAGTGGCTGGTGATAGAGAAAGCTGAATTGGGACCAAGAGGAGGCAATATTTCACAGATCTTGAATGTCCGAGAGTCCAAATGGATGTTGCGTCTGGACACTATTGCTAATGGACTGAATGAACAGGACTCCAGTAATGCCCAACTAGCATGCCTCAATATCTCATGAGGCTATTTCCAACGGTCTGTGTGATCTACCCTTTATGTTGCTCATAATTGATTGGCTAGAGATGTTGGTTGACCTATTTTACGGTAGTTCTGGTCCTTTCAACTGCACTGTCTAAATGTTTTTTGCAGTATGATTGTGAAATGCAATTATGTATGATGGTTTAAGTGACCTGTTATTCCATATTCAGTTACACTAATTAAGTACCTTAAAATAAGCAATTTGATGTTCTATACACATGGGCCAATATTTAAATATTTATTTGTCTAAATGAATGTTTTCTCTTTCAATGTCCATTGCTCGATCATGCTTTTAAATATGAGATGGTATATGATTGGTTTAAATGTATTAGTGATTAACTGTGTTTGCTTTGTGCTATATTATGCACTTTGCCGAATGGTTTAAATGTTTTATTCATATTACGATCAATTTGGCTTCCATTATGCACCTTGCTGCTTTATATGCATTTAATTCTTGCCCAGTTTGAGGCGAGTGTATTGTCCATGATTTGTTTCGGATGGCATATTTGGATTTAATACCTTTTCATTAGAGAGTCTATCTTCTCTGTCTGCCTCTCGCATTCATACTAGCATTTAGCTGCTGCATTACACCGGGCGTAACGTAGGCACGATCGGCACGTTGGATACGTGTCTATTTAACTGTGCCTTCTGCCCCGGCGTCGCGTTCCTTCCACTGCATTGGAAGTGAGGTCGACTAACGAGGGTGAGTGTTCCCCAATTTCCTTATTCTACTCTCCCTTTGAAGCTTGGGTCTGCAACTAATCTCTGGCAGTATTGGTTCCCTTTTAGCCGTTCAAACAGTTCTAGGGTAGGTGCGCTGTTGCTTAAATGCGATACAGCGCCTTCTTTATTTCCGGCAATTTTTAAACCTATTTTGCTTCAGACCTATTTAGCTATTTTTGACCTGTCTAAATCGCGCACTTGGTATTTTAATGGGCACGAGGATGATCTCATTGTGTATCATTATGCATATATTGGCCGATTCAGTTTTATTAAACCGTGCTGGGATTCGGCAAGTCCACGTGGGTTTTTGTCCGTTAGGCTTAAAATAGTTACCTCTTATTTGGAAATCCATGGTGCATATTTAACTTTACACTGTAGATATTTCCTATCCTTCGATAGGTATGATGATTTCCTCTTGAATTTCTATATCTCATTGTAGAACACCATGCATGTAAAGCGCGATTTAGTTTTCTTATTCACGTTGTTAATTGGTAGATCCATGCGTATGTCTTTGGTATTGTTGAATTAGGCCTACATCAGTCACTCCTCTTTTTGAAACTCATGATGCGCAGGGAATTTTGAACTTTCACAGTCTTGATCCCAGATGTCCTTTAATGATATAATAAGGTCTCCTCCTTTGTTTTCATTCTAGTTCATTTGATTCATTCTATGGAAGCAAAGTAGATGGCTTCCACCTGTTGATCGATGGTTTGTCCACGATTTTTATCGCAGCTTTCACAATTTGGAGTACCACCCATGTTTTGGAGTAAGTTGTTGCAAGTATAGCGAACTTCTAGTTCCTCTAATTTAATTGAGGCATTACTGACTGACGCCTTATTTTTGTAGGTGTCCTGTTCTCTCTCTCTTTTGAACCTTGGAGCCATTGGGCCCTAATTTGTCCGAGACGACATTTGTTGCCTTTGAGGACTTCTTTCTAATTAAGTCGCGGTAAATATAGTGACTTTTATATTTATTTTTATTTTTACATGTTCTCGTCCTTTAATTCCATTGGGCCTGACATTTCTTTCTTTCATTTATGTTTCTAGGTGCCCTTATTTTCCCCCCCCTTTTCACTTATTCACTTGTCCTGAGGAAGACCCCGCTAGTAAGGTTTCTAAGAACACCTACATACATCCAGGGTCGAAACGTCGACATATTATTGATGCCAGTATCGCCGACAGTGCATGTTGCACTGTGACTTTCTATGTTACATGGCTATGTAACCTATTGTATTCATTTCGCTTTCGATAAAGAAATGTGTGGCTTTGAATAATATGCCTACCATTTTGATTGTGATATTCACTATTAGTGTCTTTCACTTACCTCACTGCCTCACTTACGTCACTGCCCTTTCCCCTCCTTTACTCATTTGGGCATATTAATGATGTTTTGTAATGTATTTCTTTAAATCTGTCATTTGTGTTCAGTGTGATTAAATAACACTGTTTACACTATTGATTCGTAATCTTTGATTTATTTTTGTGAATATAACTGTATATATTTTTGGTTTTACACTGTTTGGATGTAATAGTGCTGGGACCACTACTTTCTATATCATCGCACACCCAGGTCCCAGTGATTTTGGGTATACCCTTTTCTTTAATAACACCAGTAGAAGGCAGGTGTTAAATCCCTGCTGCTAACGCGCCTTATCGCCTGTTTTTGGTTTGCTTCGCCGATCTGGCTGGTCGTTGAGAATGTCACGAAGTGGTGTTTTCGTGTGTTTTTGCACGGGAACGCCTACTCTGCATATCATTAGCGTTAGTTGTCGCTCTCATCCGTGGCGATGTTTTTTGCAGCAGCTATCGCTGGAAAACTTGCGATATTGGCAGTTTGCACCAGCTTGAGAATGGGGCGATAGATCTATCGCCACTTTTGCGGCGCTAAAGTGCCGATAAATCGGCGATAAGTCCTTGAGAATATGCCCCTCTGTGCGTAAAAAAGGATGCTTAGCCATTCGGAAATTTACTATTTAATTGTAACAAGATTCTAGCTTGGTGTCATTTTAATTGTTCTATAATCATTTTACATTTATCGTATTTTAAGTTTTAACTTTTTTTAAATCCCATTTCTATATATACTGTATTTTCTCACCCAGTTGTTGATCTCTATTTGAATTAAGTATGGGAAGAAGGAAACTCACAGGCAAAACGGGAAGGTCCAAATCACCAGAAAAGCCCCAGGCACAGACCTCATTATTAAAATGTATATCAGGAGCTATGGGGGCAATAGAGAAACAGGTTTCCTCTGTTGAGGAGTCACTGTTAGTTTGTGGTGACCAAACTACGACCTCCACGACCGCGATACAGTGCCCAGTTAATAACGTCGAAAACCTCAAAACCAGTGACGAAGGTAGACCTGCAGTGATTTTTAAGGGGGAATGGGTGTCTAGAACATTTCCCAAACTATTAATTTATCCAATTCGGATTCTTCACCGCCTCTTAAACGGATAAAATAAAACGTGTATGTACCATAACTAGCTCTCTAAATGAAGGGGCAATTCGGAACAAAAAAAACAAACCCCAAAATAAGACTCCGTGCAGGTCAATGGCGGCAAGTGCCGAATCCACCCAACAGTGGACCTATTGAACATTCGAACATCAGGTGACATTATTGGGAATGCAGTCCCTAGTTACAACTTGCACACAATTAGTATAGAGAGGCAATTAAATCAAGCATGCACCCAGAGAACCCAGGACACTACATCCTAACTTTTCTACTACTAAATGCCTTTTGTGAATACCCAAAGTCATAAAGTTAGGATTTATCTCAGTTTAGTAGTAGTAAAGTTAGGAATCCTAACTTCACTATTACTAAATGCCTTTTGCGAATACCGAAAGCCATAAAGTTAGGATTTCACCTCAGATTACTTTTGTGAATCAGGCCACTTGTGCCTATCCCGGATTAGGCTCCACTGCAGGGGGAAAAACAGATAACGTTTTGTCTCCATTAGCTAGCACTAGATCTATACAAGCCTCACAATCACAACCAACTGATTTCTTAGATCTTCCCCCGGCTGCCACCTCATATGTACTTGTCCTGGCAAATGTTCCACCTCTATCTCCTCAGAGCACGGAATCGTGGACCTCCCTCAGGAATAAGGCATTAAATTGGTTAGGGGTTAGATCAGGTCTGATCGAACACTTGTTTGAGGACATAAAGATGGTAAGGCGAATCAAATGGGTGGGCAGGACACAGAAATCTTTACCAGGAGACTGTGTTGTTCTGTCTTTCAAAACACCAAGTTTGGTGGAAATTGTCCTGAATAGCACCAGGCCCACTCATGTTACCATAAACACCATCTCTGTTCTCCCACTATGATATTTCCATCAACCAAGCTTACTCGGGGCCTCCAATCGACCAGAGCCCACACGTATTCTGTTACCACCGACCAACCAACTCTATAATGTCCCAACTTTTAATAGGTTTTAGGAATTAGTAAACCTTAATGGGATAGATTGACCCGACCTGGAGTTCTGGGGGGGGACCGAGGGGAGACGGGAGAGGATCACTGCATTGTTTAACTCTGGAAAGGGGGCACCTACCCAAGAATCATCTGATCCAAGCATTTCACTAACTACTGTTTTATTACAGCAACCTGCTGGGTCCATCATAGACACAACGTTAATTAACAGTGCAGGGAATTGTTCCCACATTTCTTCTGACAACATTGTTTCTTTGTTCGGAAACGTGGCAGTTCTCCGGAACAAAATTAATAACCCAGAATGGCTATAATTCATTGAGGGCTTTAACTTTATTTGTCTCCAAGAAACTTGGCTCACGGAACCTGTGCACATGAGCGGGTTCAGAACATATCATGTTCCTGCCGTTTTAACTACACATGGTAGATCAAAAGGGGGCCTATGTATTTTTGTTTCTAATAACTCACCAGCTGTTAGACTAGTTAAAGAACTAATTAACCCCTATTACCAAGTAATTGTGTGTGAAGGTTCAGGTCTGGCCAGGTTAGCTGTGATTAACCTGTATAACAATGCTCCAAGTTGTGATATTATAACAAACTTGCATAAATTGGATGAGTATTTGGAACATCTGGACAACAGCAGCAGGAAGAAGCTTTCTATTTTGTGGGGAGGTGACTTGAACATTCAATTATGTCGTTCACCCTCCAACAAAATATGCGGTATGAATAATTTAGATGATGTGGGCCAAACACATTTTATTCATTATCGATATGGAGATAAATTATATTAGCTCATTTATAAATTTGATCTATTGTTCTCGAACGAAATTTCATCTCTGTATGCCCCATTTAGGTGTACCTTTAACGGGAGAAACTCCAATAGTATTATTGATTATGTTTTATCATCAATCAATTCCGCCACCCATGTTTTCAATTTTAATACTCACTCTATCCCACTAAGTGATCATTTTCCGTAGTCTGTACAAATTTCACCAACGTTGCGCACTAGAAAACAGCATTGTCATGGCTTGGCTCACTTTAGAGAACTTGCGTTAGCTACTCTCAATGGCTACTCCCTGCGGTGGCAACCGATTACCCCTGAGGGGTTTTTAAGAAAATAATCTGTAACACGGGGGAAGCATTTGAGATTTGTTTACATGATACTTCACAGCCAAAGGAGACCATTAATGCCTTTTTGACAATTACGTAGGCTGTAAAGGAGAGCCTCCACACAACTATGCAAATCAAAAAGGAGAGAAGCGGTTGGTTTTATTAATTATGCACTAAGTCTAATAAGAGGCTAAAGGAGGCATTACACAAAAACCCTATGTGTAGAGCCGAGGTCCAGTCTTGCAGATCTGCCTATAAACTGGCGGTGAAACAAAGGAAAATACAACTAAGAGAAGAGGCATGGGATGCCTTACGTGAAGCAAGCACAAACAACAATAACAATGCATTCTGAAAGGTAATTAATTCTGCACCACTGAGAGAGGATGTTGGTCCTGGGATCGTGGTTGCGATACCAGAGGATGACTGGATAAAACATTTCTCTAGCATCTATGCTGCACCCACCCTTACATTAGACCCTGTCCAGGTACTTAAACTTAAAGATAATCCAGACCTAAGAAAAACTACCCTTGTTACACCGTTTAGCTTAGAGGAAGTCAACAACACAATAAAAGCTAGCAAAGGGAGAAAGGCACCCGGTCCTGACGCAATCCCTGTGGACTTGTATAAAGCCAATATTGCTTTGTGGGGACCTATTTTAACCGTTGTTTTAAGGACTTGTAACTCAGGTTTTCTCGCTACATGGGCAGAATCCATAATAGTTCCGATCTATAAAAAAGGAGACCGACATAACCCTGCCTGTTATAGGCCGATCTCATTGCTTGACTCCCTAGTGAAGATAGCAGGCTGAATAATTTTAAACAGGCTTCAAGAGTGGGCTGAATCTAAGGGTATTCTGTCTGACCTCCAATATGGGTTCCACACCGGTGTTGGGACTATAGAACAGGGCCTCAACTTGAGTATGTTATTGGGAAAATATACCAAGATCAAGGGAGGGAACTTATACCTGGGATTTGTAGACCTGTCTTCCGCTTTCGACTGTCTCAACCACTCTAAGTTATGGGCAATTATGACCGATATGGGAGTGGAGCCTTCGATCATCACCTTTTTGAGGGATTTGTACTCCGGTACAAAAGCAAGGGTTAGATATGGGATTAGGGCCGAATGTACACAGCCTTTCAGGGTAGAGAGAGGGGTGGGACAAGGCTGCGTCCTAGATCCTTTTCTCTTTTCGCTTTATATAAATAATGTAGGCTCTGCTCTGACTTTACACCCCAAAGATCTTGCCCAGGTGGGTCACTGTCCCATGCCTGTCCTCCTCTATGCTGACGACGCTGTTTTACTGGCCTGACCCCTCTTGCGATGCAGTCTGTACACAACGATTCTTTCGACTATATGCAGGATCTTGATCTGCAAGTGAACCAAACTAAAACATTTATAATGAAGTGTGGTAGGAAAACTGGCATTTGCAATGCCATTAAAATCCTGGATACCACTATAGAATTTACTAGTAATTTTCCGTATCTGGGAGTCTTATTTGACAAAGAAGGCACATGGAACCATGCCACCAAGACCAGGGCATTACTATTCAGAAGCGCCTGTATGGCTCTACGAAAATTTGCAACCAGGTTAGGTACAAATACCCCTTGAGAGATGCTTACTATTTATAAGGCTAAATGCATTAGTAAAGCACTATACGGGGCTGGGATATGGGGGCATGCAAACTGTACGGCTCTGCAACTTGTGGAAAATGGGTTCCTGAGGGATTTGCTCGCCACACCTAAAAGTGCTCCTACGTTCGTGTGCCATGCTGAGCTGGGAGCCCCATTTCTTACTGACATACTTAAGATTTACCCCGCTCTATTATAGGGGATTACGAAAAAAGACGAACTAAGGGCTGAGGCAAAGAAAACCGCACCTATCAATAAATATCTAGGCTAGTAGTGTTGGTGCAGGAAAACCATGGAGTGCACCCCTTTCCACTCCCTATTCGGGAAACCCAAAATTAAAGCAGCATAGACGATAGGAATTCTGCACACGAGGATTGTAGATACATTCCAGATCAGTCAAACAGACGTTGCTATAGATGGTCAGAAGAAATTTTTGGAGTCCATACAGTCTTGTTTTCTTTTCAGAATCTATTCTTTATTAAACAAACCAGCCAGATAAAATCCAATATTCAAAATCCATTAGCCCAAAATCCATTAGCCGCCGCGTTTCGTCCCATAAGGGACTTCTTCAAGGCTCTAAAATGCGTTAACGTTGTGTATTCACATTCAAAGTTTGTGTGTCAACAATTAATTCTTGCGACAAGAAGGTAACATATCTGTCTAGTCACCAGAGAGAAGGCACAGTAGCCATCAAAGAACGTCTTGGCGTCTGCTTCAGATGCGTCGAGATCATTTTGTAAATTTTATAGAAAGTGGAGGGAACGCTATATCCTAATCCTTATAAAGCCTTTATTGTTCACTCAATGTCATCCGGCGTATCTCTTTCTACAGACATGGCCCACCATTGTAATCTGTGTAAGGATGTCAAGTTTTTTATAGGGTGTTTTTTATGCCAGGAAGAACATTTTGATATACAACACGAATAACCCTGTATGACAATGGATAAGTGATCAAATGATATACCTCTTTTAATCAACTTGCTATTTATACGATGAATATCAAAAATATGGATTTTATTAATAATTCTATTAACATGAATCAATACAAGTGAGAAAAATAGGAATGTATGGCGGATCCAGATCTGAGGTTTTTACAGTCCTGTATTTTTTCTTTCCATACATTTTTGACTGCATGTATAAAACTTTAGAATAAGTGAGGTAACAGACGAATATCTAATGAAATGAAATTAACTGATTTTAAAAAATGTATTGTAAATGATGTGGGTTTTTTATTGTATTTTTTATGTACTTTTTTGATGTGCTTTTATGGTCTAATTTACTTAGATCAAATAAAGTTGACTAACTAACTTATATATATATATATATTCACTGAAAAACCATAGTTAGTTCAGCTAACTATAACTTGCGCGCCCGCAATGCACTGCTGATGACGTCACATATTACATCACTCATGACATGGTCAGTGACATCACTCATGACATCACTGATGACATCTCAAATGACATCACTGATGACATCACTGATGACATCATCCTTGTGATAGAGTGGCAGACCTCCTCTCACCCTAATATAACCTTTGATACACACACTCAAAAATACAAACTAACATTTTCAAAACAATGGACATACCAATACCAGTTACAACACACCTATTCAGTAATTCCAAGATCTACACACACATCCACTCATTCACCAACAGTCCCTATACAGTCACTCATACATGTACTCACTCATCATATGTACTCATACACCTATACATCCTGTTACACACCGCCACTCATCCATAGAGTTACTCACACACATAGTCACACATGCAAACAAAGTATCAAACATCCATTTACTTGCATATACAGTTATGCACACACTACCACACTTACTTCTATAGAAACTTACACATAATTACTCTCTTAAACAATCACTTATAGAAACACCTACTTATTTGTACAGGAACTCTTCCAATCTCTCACTCTCACATATACTCACTTATATACACCAATACTCACATATACTAGTTTAAAACATATGTAGTTACTCATAAAGACACTATTGAGACAGTCATTCACTCACTAACACACCCATACACATTCTCATCCACCTATACAGTCCTGCACACATGCTGTCTTCAACACATACAAACAGTGAGTCACTCATTCATGCATCTATGCACTAAGTAATAGCCCCCACCGAACCATACAGACACTCAGACACCCATACTGATACTCAAAAAACCAACTAATAACCCATATAGACACTCATGTAGCTACTCACCAACCCATGCAGCCACTTATACACAAAGTAAGAGAGTGATACAGATATTTTCATATTTAAACATTACTCACTAACCCATGTATTCACTAAGATACACTTAGTCAGTTATACAATCAATTTTACAAAAACAATCATCCATTTAGACACTTATATACCCATTTATTCTTCCATCGACCTTGAGATATACATATATAAAACATATTTAATTTTCAGAAAACACACATTCACTGGATGATGTCACCAGTGATGTCATCAGTGATGTCATTTGAGATGTCATCAGTGATGTCATGAGTGATGTCACTGACCATGTCATGAGTGATGTAATATGTGATGTCATCAGCAGTGCATTGTGGTGCGCGCGAGTTATAGTTAGCTGAACTATAACGGGGGAATTTCTATGGTTTTGTACGAGTAAAATGTCCAACTAACTATAACGCCCCTGAAACCTATGGTTTTTTCAGTGAATTTCTAAGGTTTTTTAAATGCTAATTTCTAACTATAACGTGCCTGAAACCTATAGTTTTTTCAGTGAATTTCTAAGGTTTTTTAAATGCTAATTTCTAACTATAACGTGCCTGAAACCTATGGTTTTTTCAGTGAATATATATATATTTATTATACTATGTATACATGTGAAAATGTCTCGGTCCCCTGTTTGCCTCGGTGGCACGGAAAAAATGGGTGGAACTGACGTCAGCATGCCGACGAGGTCCTCTTATGGCTCCGATGACGTCATACGGTGTCGCGAGCGGAGCCGTGCTCGTTGACGTGAGAGAGCTAGGAAAGAATTTCCGTGGAATGCTGGTGCAGGGGATATTCACCTAAGTGTTCAGGCTAGTCTTATGGGAGCAACTGTTTATGTTGCCACTCCAGAAACTGGAACCAGTGATCCGAGGGCAAATGCCCTGCAGATGGCACACGAGTGGGGGTTGCCCAGTCGTGTGCACCGGCGGGCAGCGAAGTGACAAGCACCACAACCCACAAAAAAGGTAACAAGGGCACTGAATAACACAGGATCTTCTCTTTGTATCTGGCAGGAACAACGAAGTTAAAATGCCCTAGTACCTAAATGTAGAATTAGTGCTACAACGGTCTTCAAGAGGACCTGCGATGCCGCTTCTGCCTCCCGTACCCTGGAGGCGGCACATGGGTCACGCGGTACGGTCATACTGCAGTGGGACGCACACTCGTTGACCTCTCATGGCACTGCTCCACACTTCAGGGAGGACGCTTTCCATTAGCTATGTTTTCTGATGACATGTCGCGCCGGCCCCGTCCAACAACAGAACTCCTTTAGATCCAAACAGACTCTTCCACTCTCTCACCGGAAGTGAAACCAGGCCACGCGGACACTTTCACAATACAACAGCCGGGAATGCACTTTTCGGTAAAAAACACATTCCTTCCTCCTAATTAATCAAATAAACGTCTCACTGAAGAACAGTGGCCAGCTTCGATCGGTAAACAGCCGTTACAACGACTTTTTTACTTTGCGATACCATTACAACGCATGCATTACCACGCATGCGTTGTACATCACGAAGTCATTACTACGCATTTTTAGAACGCATGGTCATTTACCACGCATGCCTTTACAACAAATTTTGTTGTAAAGGTATGTATGGTAAATGACCATGCGTTCTAAAAACATGTAGACGATCCATGTCGTTGTAAGGAAACAGAGGCTGTTCCGTTTCCTCACAACGATGTGCACTGCCCCTCAGAGATGACGTGGAAGCAGGAACCACGAGGAGAGAGGAACCATGAGGAGTGAGAGGTAAGGGGGATTGGGCATGGGGTGGGGGTTTCTTTTTAGGGTTTAGGGTAGTGCAGTGGTGTTTGGGTGGTGTAGGGGGTCGTGCTGGGGGTAGTGTTTTAGGGTTTAGGGTAGTGCAGTGGTGTTTGGGTAGTGTAGGGGGTCATGCTGGGGTAGTGTTTTAGGGTTTAGGGTAGTGCAGTAGTGTAGGGGTCATGCTGGGGGTAGTGTTTTAGGGTTTAGGGTAGTGCAGTGGTGTATGGGTAGTGTAGGGGGTCGTGCTGGGGTAGTGTTTTAGGGTTTAGGGTAGTGCAGTGGTGTTTGAGTAGTGTAGGGGTCATGCTGGTGGTAGTGTTTTAGGTTTAGGGTAGTGCAGTGGTGTTTGTGTAGTGTAGGGGTCATGCTGGGGGTAGTGTTTTATGGTTTAGGGTAGTGCAGTGTGTTTGGGTAGTGTAGGGGGTCGTGCTGGGGTAGATTTAGGGTTTAGGGTAGTGCAGTGGTGTTTGGGTAGTATAGGGAGTCCTGCTGGGGGTAGTGTTTTAGGGTTTAGGGTAGTGCAGTGGTGTTTGTGTAGTGTAGGGGTTGTGCTGGGGTAGTGTTTTAGGGTTTATGTTAGTGCAGTGGTGTTTGGGTAGTGTAGGGGTAGTGCTGGGGTAGTGTTTTAGGGTTTAGGGCAGTGCAGTGGTGTTTGTGTAGTGAAGGGGTCATGCTGTGGGTAGTGTTTTAGGGTTTAGGGTAGTGCAGTCGTGTTTGTGTAGTGTAGGGGTCGTGTTTTAGGGTATAGGGTAGTGCAGTGGTGTTTGGGTAGTGTAGGGGGTCATGCTGGGGTTAGTGTTTTAGGGTTTAGGGTAGTGCAGTGGTGTTTGGGTAGTGTAGGGAGTCGTGCTGGTGGTAGTGTTTTAGGTTTAGGTAGTGCAGTTATGTTTGGGTAGTGTAGGGTGTCTTGCTGGGGGTAGTGTTTTAGGATTTAGGGTAGTGCAGTGGTGTTTGGGTAGTGGAGGGGGTAGTGTTTTAGGATTTAGGGTAGTGCGCCCAACCAGCCACAATATCCGTGGACAAATGGGATCCTGACTCTTTGGAACGCTCCGTCAATTGAATAATTTGGGTCAAGGGCCCTACCACGTCCAAGACCTATCAATTCCTTTCTTGGGATCCCTCATATACTTGGAGAAAAAGGTACATAGTTTCTCATCAATTTCAGGCATGTGTGCCACCTTCCCCTTCAGTGAGGGCCTGGGGCATTCTCCCTCATCCTATTCCTGACCTCCCTTTCAAGGGGTTGATGGATTTTCAGCTTATCAACCTGATCCCTAAGAGGAGCCAGCGCCCTAGAAATAGCCAGAGAGAGGGCTTGGTCCACTGATGGAGGGAGAAGTTGGGGGCCATTCCTCCTCCACTTCCTGGTAGGAGGAGTAAAAATGGTCTTCTGGAGAAGACATGATAGCAGAGGGTGTGAGCACAGAACAAATGCCCTTAAAATCCTTAAGACAGCCCCTCGCCGGTGCTCCAACAGCTGGGCTTTCCCGAAGCTGTTATGAGAATAGACTGAGGCGCAATACCAATTACCACCACCAGGTGGCGCTGGTCACTAACGTGGCCGTGTGGGGAAATCACCCCGTAGCAATGTCAAAATTAGGCAAGGGTTGGTCGGGAATCAAGCGGACACTAAAGGAGTGACCGGATTCCCAAACGCGCGTAAAGACCAGCGGGAGCGCTCGACGGAGCTGCCTCGCTCGGACCAGACACGCCTGACAGGATCTCACCGCGCGCAGAGCACACAGCGGGAGAAACTGCGAGGGGGAGAACGCGCTCGGTCAAGAGCCTGCTGCGCAGGGAATATGAAACAATACCAAGGCAATAATGATAATAACGTGCACAAGAAACCGCTATACAAACAGCAACAACGTCAGATTAAGCCAAGAATGTAAGGAATGCACTTAACTGACGAGCAGTGAAGAAAGAGGAAGCGGAAGGGACGTCACGATATTATATACGATGGACTGTGATATGATTGGACTATAGTTGCCTTGGAGACTACCCCCCTAATGGTTCATGGGTTGTGTAGTCTTTTGTTTAATGATTGTTGTGTTACGTTTTCTTTGAACTGCTATGCAAATAAAGTGAGGAAAGATATGCATAATCCTCACCTCCGTCCTGCCATAGAAATCATTAAACTTTATTTGATCTGATTTAGAAACATAGATCATAAAAGTGTACAAAAAAACAGTAAATCCTCTTTCCTAATACAATACAGTGAGAATTAATTAAAACCAGTAGGTAAAAACGGGTGTTACAAAGCCCGGTTCAGAGCAACTTCAGGTTAACAGAATCGTAAAGTTCAATGTTTCGCATGATCAATCTCATGTACTTCGTGCAAAATACGCAATAAGGGGTCCAAGTATGATGTAACGCTCCAATACCTGACCAGTTTGCACTATATAAAACTGCAGAAAAACTAAAAATAAAAAGTGTTTTGCACACTACTGTCTTTGGGCTATATGTGGCTACATCTGGGTGATATTTGTGCTACATTTGGGCTCTTTTTCTCTGGTGGCCATCTTGGGAGACTTATTTGTTATGAAGTTTCCTAATTTCGTCATTTACTGCAGTCTCCTCAGTAGGAAATGCTTTCAGTTTTTTACTTTGATTCCATCAAGAAGGCATTCAGATGTGTCACACATTTGCCATAAATTTAGAATGTTAGCACTCTAGTTGTTCATTAGATCAATGTAGTAAAGCTACTGCTCACCAGGGAGTTAACTGGAAGTCTACTGCTGGTATTGAAAGTGATTGTTTTAGTCTGCATGTCAGAATTTTCTAATGAAATAGAAGAGGATTTGAGATCTCACTTAAAACATGCCCTAAATTTTCTTTCTGCAGCACTAACCATAATTTCTATGGCAAAATGAACCCCCTCATTTTGTTCCTTTTAAATTAAATGTTTTAAGTGTTACCAGTTTATTCCAATCAAGATGGCTTCAGGTGTGCCATACTTTTGTCATAAGTAAGACTGTTAGCACTCTAGTTGTTCTTTAGAACACTCTGGGAAGCTGCAGTAGAACACAAAGGCATCAACTGACAGGCTGCTCCTGTTGAAATATAACAGGAAGATATTTGAGATCTCACTTAAAAATTGTCCTAATTTTTCTTTCTACAGCACTAACCATAATTTCTATGACAAAATGAACCCCTCATTTTGTTCCTTTTAAATTAAATGTTTTAAGAGTTACCAGTTTATTCCAATCAAGATGGCTTCAGGTGTGTCATAATTTTGTCATAAGTAAGACTGTTAGCGCTCTAGTTGTTCTTTAGAACACTCTGGGAAGCTGCAGTAGAACACAAAGGTATCAACTGACAGGCTGCTCCTGTTGAAATATAACAGGAAGATATTTGAGCTCACACTTGAAACATGTCCTAATTTTTCTTTCTACAGCACTAACCATAATTTCTATGACAAAATGAACCCCATCATTTTGTTCCTTTTTAAATTAAATGTTTTAAGTGTTACCAGTTTATTCCAATCAAGATGGCTTCAGGTGTGCCATACTTTTGTCATAAGTAAGACTGTTAGCTCTCTAGTTGTTCTTTAGAACACTCTGGGAAGCTGCAGTAGAACACAAAGGCATCAACTGACAGGCTGCTACTTTCGAAATATAACAGGAAGATATTTGAGATCTCACTTAAAACATGTCCTAATTTTTCTTTCTACAGCACTAACCATAATTTCTATGACAAAATGAACCCTCATTTTGTTCCTTTTAAATTAAATGTTTTAAGAGTTACCAGTTTATTCCAATCAAGATGGCTTCAGGTGTGCCATAATTTTGTCATAAGTAAGACTGTTAGCGCTCTAGTTGTTCTTTAGAACACTCTGGGAAGCTGCAGTAGAACACAAAGGCATCAACTGACAGGCTGCTCCTGTTGAAATATAACAGGAAGATATTTGAGATCACACTTGAAACATGTCCTAATTTTTCTTTCTACAGCACTAACCATAATTTCTATGACAAAATGAACCCCGCATGTTGTTCCTTTTTAAATTAAATGTTTTAAGAGTTACCAGTTTATTCCAATCAAGATGGCTTCAGGTGTGCCATAATTTTGTCATAAGTAATACTGTTAGCGCTCTAGTTGTTCTTTAGAACACTCTGGGAAGCTGCAGTAGAACACAAAGGCATCAACTGACAGGCTGCTCCTGTTGAAATATAACAGGAAGATATTTGAGATCACACTTGAAACATGTCCTAATTTTTCTTTCTACAGCACTAACCATAATTTCTATGACAAAATGAACCCCATCATTTTGTTCCTTTTAAATTAAATGTTTTAAGTGTTACCAGTTTATTCCAATCAAGATGGCTTCAGGTGTGCCATACTTTTGTCATAAGTAAGGCTGTTAGCACTATAGTTGTTCTTTAGAACACTCTGGGAAGCTGCAGTAGAACACAAAGGAATCAACTGACAGTTTCTGCCCTTGTTGGATGTACATGTTTTACTGAGAATGTCAGACTTCATTCTCACATGACTGAGAAAGATAATGTAAATTTACAGAAAATATGCTCTCATTTTAGCTTCTGGAGCACCTTCCAAAACTGTATGGGACAAGCATGTGAAAATAGTTTTCTCTCAAACATGATTCATGATATCCCAGCAGAAGGTTTTTGACAGGGTAAAATCACCTTAGAACACACCACAATTCCTGAAATTAGTATGGTACCATCAACAAATGAATTCTAATGTAACTAAAGTCTGTTATCACCCTTTATAGTTCTCCTTTTGGTAACCCTCAAAATCTTCGATTCACTACAATGCATTTCAATGGGGTGCTATCATGTATATTGGTCCCAAGATGGCTGCCAGCAATTCCAGGATGAAGTGCTGACAGCCAATCAGATCTCACGATGACATGTGTGGTTAGGATCCGCCCAGATATATATGTGTTTTCTTTTTCAAATTTCTCAGGAACTACTGAACGGATTTACACCATTTAACCAAAAGCCACGACTCTGAACCAAGGGCTACCTTTTGCCAAATTTGGTGTAATTCCGTTCAGCAGTTCGGGCTGTAGCTGCGATGAAAGGTTCCTATGGAAAATTGCATGGGGAAAACACGTTTTGGGACCCCCTTTTTCTCGGCCCCCACTTGACGAATCACCCCGAGACTTTCAGGATAGGAGCGGACCGGAGCGCCCCACGAGTTTTGAAATGTATATATATATATATATATATATATATATATATATATATATATATATATATATATATATATATATATATATATTACCTACTGGCGGTCGTCAGTAGGTAGTTATAGTTAGGACCTATTTTCCATAGGAAATTCACAACATTCTATTCCCAATAACTTTGGCGCCGGTCTACGAATCTTTGCGAAATTTTCAAAACTCATGGGGCGCTCCGGTCTGCTTCTCTCTTGGAAGTTTCGGGGTGATTCGGCAAGCGGGGGCCGAGAAAAAATGGGGGTCCCAAAACGTGTTTTCTCCATGTTATTTTCCATAGGAAACTTTAGACAAAGCTACAGCCCGAACTGCTGAATGGAATGACACCAAATTTTGCAAAAAGGTAGCCCTTGGTTCAGAAAGAGCCCTTTTGTTAAATGGTGTAAATCCGTTCAGTAGTTGCTGAGAAATTCAAAAATAAGAGTCAAAAATCAATTTCCCATAGGGAACTTTGTGCAAGGCTATAGCGGAATCTACTGAACGGATTTACCCCAAATTTGGCATAATGGTACTGCTTGGCTCGGAAAGCGACCTTTTCAAAAATGGTGTAAATCCGTTCAGTAGTTTTTTACATATTAAAGGAAAAAAACTTTATATATCTGGGCGGAGCCTAACCACACATGTCATCGTGAGATCTGATTGGCTGTCAGCACTTCATCCAAGATGTGTTGGCAGCCATCTTGGGACCAATATACATGATAGCACCCCAATGAAATGCATTGTAGTAAATAGAAGATTTTGAGGGTCACCAAAAGGAGAACTATAAAGGGTGATAACAGACTTTAGTTACATTAGAATTCATTTGTTGATGGTACCATACTAATTTTAGGAATTGTGGTGTGTTCTAGGGTGATTTTACCCTGTGAAAAACCTTCTGCTGGGATTTCATGAATCATGTTTGAGAGAAAACAATTTTCTCATGCTTATCCCACAGAGGTTTGGAAGGTGCTCCAGAAGCTAAAATGAGAGCATATTTTCTGTAAATTCACATTATCTTTCTCATTCATGTGAGAATGAAGTCTGACATTCTCAGTAAAACATGTAAATCCAACAAGGGCAGAGACTGTCAGTTGATTCCTTTGTGTTCTACTGCAGCTTCCCAGAGTGTTCTTAAGAACAACTAGAGCGCTAACAACCTTACCTATGACAAAAGTATGGCACACCTGAAGCCATCTTGATTGGAATAAACTGGTAACACTTAAAACATTTAATTTAAAAAAGAACAAAATGATGGGGTTCATTTTGTCTTAGAAATTATGGTTAGTGTTGTAGAAAGAAAAATTAGGACATGTTTTAAGTGAGATTTCAAATATCTTCCTGTTATATTTCAACAGGAGCAGCCTGACAGTTGATTCCTTTGTGTTCTACTGCAGCTTCCCAGAGTGTTCTAAAGAACAACTAGAGCGCTAACAGCCTTACCTATGACAAACGTATGGCACACCTGAAGCCATCTTGATTGGAATTAACTGGTAACACTTAAAATATTTAATTTAAAAAGGAACAAAATGATGGGGTTCATTTTGTCATAGAAATTATGGTTAGTGCTGTAGAAAGAAAAATTAGGACATGTTTTAAGTGAGATCTCAAATATCTTCCTGTTATATTTCAACAGGAGCAGCCTGCCAGTTGATTCCTTTGTGTTCTACTGCAGCTTCCCAGAGTGTTCTAAAGAACAACTAGAGCGCTAACAGTCTTGCTTATGAAAAATTATGGCACACCTGAAGCCATCTTGATTGGAATAAACCGGTAACACTAAACATTTAATTTAAAAAGGAACAAAATGAGGGGGTTCATTTTGTCATAGAAATTATGGTTAGTGCTGTAGAAAGAAAAATTAGGACATGTTTTAAGTGAGATTACAAATATCTTCCTGTTATATTTCAATAGGAGCAGCCTGCCAGTTGTTTCTTTTGTGTTCTACTGCAGCTTCCCAGAGTGTTCTAAAGAACAACTAGAGCGCTAACAGTCTTACTTATGACAAAATTATGGCACACCTGAAGCCATCTTGATTGGAATAAACTGGTAACACTTAAAACATTTAATTTAAAAAGGAAAAAATGAGGGGGTTCATTTTGCCATAGAAATTATGGTTAGTTCTGCAGAAAGAAAAATTAGGGCATGTTTTAAGTGAGATCTCAAATCCTCTTCTATTTCATTAGAAAATTCTGACATGCAGACTGAAACAATCACTTTCAATACCAGCAGTAGACTTCCAGTTAACTCCCTGGTGAGCAGTAGCTTTACTACAGTGATCTAATGATCAACTAGAGTGCTAACATTCTGAATTGATGGCAAATGTGTGACACATCTGAATGCCTTCTTGATGGAATCAATGTAAAAAACTGAAAGCATTTCCTACTGAGGAGACTGCAGTAAATGAGGAAATTAGGAAACTTCATAACAAATAAGTATCCCAAGATGGCCACCAGAGAAAAAAGAGCCCAAATGTAGCACAAATATCACCCACATGTAGCCCACATATAGCCCAATGACAGAAGTGTGGAAAACACATTTTATTTTTAGTTTTTTTGCAGTTTTATATAGTGCAGACTGGTCAGGTATTGGAGCGTTGCATCTTACTTGGACCCTTATTGCGTATTTTACACGATGTACATGAGATTGATCTTGCGAAACATTGAACTTTACTATTCTGTTAACCTGAAGTTGCTCTGAACCGGGCTTTGTAACACCCGCTTTTACCTACTGGTTTTAATTAATTCTCACTGTATTGTATTAAGAAAGAGGATTTACTGTTTTTTGTACACTTTTATGATCTATGTTTCTAAATCAGATCGAATAAAGTTTAATGAATGTAATTGAAGTCTCCCAAGATGGCCACCAGAGAAAAATGAGCCCAAATGTAGCACAAATATCACCCAGCTGTAGCCCACGTATAGCCCATTGACAGAAGTGTGGAAAACACTTTTTATCGTTTGTTTTTTTGCAGTTTTATATAGTGCAGGCTGGTCAGATATTGGAGTGCTTTACATGAGCATTGGTTACATCATACAAGGACAAACTCATTTTGGTTGTAGGCATGGGGAGATTAAGTGATTTGACCAGAATCACAGAATGACGAGCTGAAGCAGAAACTCCAACTTGGTAACACCACATTTTCTCCCTAAGCGTAACATTTAATCAAGTGGTCAACTGGATAAAAAACATAGAGATAACAAATAATTCAAAAGTGCTTTGTCGCTATTTGAGAACTGCTTGGCTCAGAAAGCGACCTTTTAAAAATGGTGTAGATCCGTTCGGTAGTTGCTGAGAAATTGTAAAAAACAAATATCGATATCTAGAGGCGCGGTGGATCCATGAACCCTCCCGACCACGAGCTTCATTTTAATTGGCTGCCAACACTCCAAACCAGGAAGTGTTGGCAGCCATCTTGTGACTCGGTAGAACCGAGTCACAAGAAAACAGGGAAACAAAGGTGAAATAGAAAAAAAGGGGGCAGGGTAGAAACACCCTGACCCCTAGGCCTGCTCAGGGGGTCCCACAAGGACCCCCAGGGCCAAAAAAAGCATTTTTTTTTTTTTAATTGGCGAAATTCGCGCTGGGGTCGCAAATCCCGCCGAAATGTAAAAAAAAATGAAGCGTGGGATACAGCGCTTCATTTAATTGAGACCCCCGGGTGGGCCAGGTCCCGGGGGCATTGCCAACAAATATATGCAGGGCCCGCGGGGGCCCCCGCAGCCCCGGGGACCGCCACCTTCCGGTGCTTGTTTTTTTAATGTTTGGGGGGCCTCCAAGGCCCCCCCAAGCCCCTGGGACCACCACCACCATGGCTTTTATCAAATAGGGACCCTCAGGATTCAAGGGGAATTAATCCTCCAACTTACCCTGAGCACTACTGATGCAGTCCAGCCATCGCCCTGTCACTACCCATGCACTACTCCAATCAACCAGCGAGCACCATGTACTTATCCAATCACTCCCCCAAAACACAAGCACTTATAAATTCACCATCCACTCTCCTTGCAGTACTCTAATCATCCAGTCAGTACCCATGTACTCATCCAATGACCCAGGCACTAACTCATGGCAAATACAGAGGCGGTCATGCTAATCACAGGGGTACCCCAACGCATAGTGTTCCCTAGTGTATGTAGGTGTTTTCACTGTATTCTAAGTGTCTTTTAACACCAGAGACAGAGTCAGTTACCACCAGTACCCATCAGCAAAAAGTTGGGGGCACAGGAGTACTTTCTACTCCTCTGTTGGTTCTTTCTGCAAATCTCTTCCTTCTTCTTGCACTTTTCTTCGTCTTTCTGGACTTCTGTTGCCTCTTTCTGCATTTGTCTTCCTTCTTTCTGCGCTTTTCTTCTTCTTTCTTCACATGTCCTACCTCTGTAGGCATAGTTAGAAATTAGCATTTAAAAAACCTTTGAAATTCACAGAAAAAACCATAGATTTCAAGCACGTTATACTTAGAAATTAGCATTTAAAAACCTTAGAAATTCACTGAAAAAACCATAGGTTTTAGGGAAAGTTATAGTTAGTTGGACATTTCACTCGTACAAAACCAGAGAAATTCCCCGTTATAGTTAGTTCAGCTAACTATAACTCGCGCCCCGCAATGCACTGCTGATGACGTCACATATGACATCACTCATGACATGGTCAGTGACATCACTGATGACATCTCAAATGACATCACTGATGACATCACTGATGACATCATCCATGTGATAATTTGATACATCTTTTCACACCCTAATGTAACCTTTGATACACCAACTCTAAATAACAGACTGCCATTCTCAAAACCATAGACACTCCAGCAGCAATAACTACATACCCACTCACTGATTCTTAGGTCTAAACACATATCCACTCACTCACCAGTACAGTCACTCATACTTACAATCACTCAGTACAGGACTATCATATGCACTCATACGCCTATATAGACACTCACACACCACCACTCATTCATAGAGGTACTCACACACCTAGTCAGTCATGCAAATAATTAATCACACTCCCATTTACTCACCTATACAGTTATACACACACCAGCTCACTTACTCATACAAATACTAGGACATTCTTACGCTCTTATACAATCACTGATACAAGCACACACTCATCCATACAGTCACTCTCATAATCACACACTCTCACTTATAGCTATTTATATATTCCAACACACATATATACTGCCTTTCACATATGTAGTTACTCACACATGTACCACTGAGATATACATTCACTCACTAACACACCCATACACACACTCACACACCCATACAGTCCATCACAGATGCACTCTTGAAACCATGCACCCAGTGAATCACCCACTCACACATCTATGCACAGAGTCACACACACCCCACCCATACAAACACTGAGGCATCCATACAGATACTCAGACAACCAATCAATAACCCATATAGACACTCATGTAGCTATTCACAAACCCATGCAACCGCTTACACAGCAACAGACAGACGGATACAGACATTCACACAGTTTAGTCACTAACCCGTGCATTCAGTAAGATACATTTAATCACTCACTTATAGAGTCAGTCACACACCTACTAAATCATCCATTCAGACACTTATACACCCACTCATTCTTCAATACGCCTTTCCCTATATATATTAAACATATTTAAACTTTACAGAAACACACAGTCACTAGATGATGTCATCAGTGATGTCATCAGTGATGTCATTTGAGATGTCATCAGTGATGTCATCAGTGATGTCACTGACCATGTAATGAGTGATGTCATATGTGACGTCATCAGCAGTGCATTGCGGGGGCGCGAATTATAGTTAGCTGAACTAACTATAACGGGGGAATTTCTCTGGTTTTGTATGAGTGAAATGTCCAACTAACTATAACTTTCCCTAAAACCTATCGTTTTTTCAGTGAATTTCTAAGGTTTTTTAAATGCTAATTTCTAACTATAACGTGCCTGAAACCTATGGTTTTTTCAGTGAATATATATATATATATTATCTACTGGCGGTCGCCAGTAGATAGTTATAGTTTGGACCTATTTTCCATAGGAAATCCGCAACATTCTATTTAAAATAACTTTGGCGCCGGTTGACGAATCTTCGCGAAATTTTCAAAACTCGTGGCCCGCTCCGGTCCGCTCCTATCCTGAAAGTCTCGGGGTGATTCGTCAAGTGAGGGCCGAGAAAAAAGGGGGGTCCCAAAACATGTTTTCCCCATGCAATTTTCCATAGGAACCTTTCATCGCAGCTACAGCCCGAACTGCTGAACGGAATTACACCAAATTTGGCAAAAAGGTATCCCTTGGTTCAGAGTCATGCCTTTTGGTTAAATGGTGTAAATCCGTTCAGTAGTTCCTGAGAAATTTGAAAAAGAAAACACATATATATCTGGGCGGAGCCTAACCACACATGTCATCGTGAGATCTGATTGGCTGTCAGCACTTCATCCTGGAATTGCTGGCAGCCATCTTGGGACCAAAATAAATGATAGTACCCCATTGAAATGCATTGTAGTGAATCGAAGATTTTGAGGGTTACCAAAAGGAGAACTATAAAGGGTGATAACAGACTTTAGTTACATTAGAATTCATTTGTTGATGGTACCATACTAATTTCAGGAATTGTGGTGTGTTCTAAGGTGATTTTACCCTGTGAAAAACCTTCTGCTGGGATATCTTGAATCATGTTTGAGAGAAAACTATTTTCACATGCTTGTCCCATACAGTTTTGGAAGGTGCTCCAGAAGCTAAAATGAGAGCATATTTTCTGTAAATTCACATTATCTTTCTCAGTCATGTGAGAATGAAGTCTGACATTCTCAGTAAAACATGTACATCCAACAAGGGCAGAGACTGTCAGTTGATTCCTTTGTGTTCTACTGCAGCTTCCCAGAGTGTTCTAAAGAACAACTAGAGTGCTAACAGCCTTACTTATGACAAAAGTATGGCACACCTGAAGCCATCTTGATTGGAATAAACTGGTAACACTTAAAACATTTAATTTAAAAAGGAACAAAATGATGGGGTTCATTTTGTCATAGAAATTATGGTTAGTGCTGTAGAAAGAAAAATTAGGACATGTTTCAAGTGTGATCTCAAATATCTTCCTGTTATATTTCAACAGGAGCAGCCTGTCAGTTGATGCCTTTGTGTTCTACTGCAGCTTCCCAGAGTGTTTTAAAGAACAACTAGAGCGCTAACAGTCTTACTTATGACAAAATGATGGCACACCTGAAGCCATCTTGATAGGAATAAACTGGTAACTCTTAAAACATTTAATTTAAAAGGAACAAAATGAGGGGGTTCATTTTGTCATAGAAATTATGGTTAGTGCTGTAGAAAGAAAAATTAGGACATGTTTTAAGTGAGATCTCAAATATCTTCCTGTTATATTTCAACAGGAGTAGCCTGTCAGTTGATGCCTTTGTGTTCTACTGCAGCTTTCCAGAGTGTTCTAAAGAACAACTAGAGAGCTAACAGTCTTACTTATGACAAAAGTATGGCACACCTGAAGCCATCTTGATTGGAATAAACTGGTAACACTTAAAACATTTAATTTAAAAATGAACAAAATGAGGGGGTTCATTTTGCCATAGAAATTATGGTTAGTGCTGTAGAAAGAAAAATTAGGACATGATTTAAGTGAGATCTCAAATATCTTCCTGTTATATTTCAACAGGAGCAGCCTGTCAGTTGATGCCTTTGTGTTCTACTGCAGCTTCCCAGAGTGTTCTAAAGAACAACTAGAGTGCTAACAGCCGTACTTATGACAAAAGTATGGCACACCTGAAGCCATCTTGATTGGAATAAACTGGTAACACTTAAAACATTTAATTTAAAAAGGAACAAAATGATGGGGTTCATTTTGTCATAGAAATTATGGTTAGTGCTGTGGAAAGAAAAATTAGGACATGTTTCAAGTGTGATCTCAAATATCTTCCTGTTATATTTCAACAGGAGCAGCCTGTCAGTAGATGCCTTTGTGTTCTACTGCAGCTTCTCAGAGTGTTCTAAAGAACAACTAGAGCGCTAACAGTCTTATTTATGACAAAATTATGGCACACCTGAAGCCATCTTGATTGGAATAAACTGGTAACTCTTAAAACATTTAATTTAAAAAGGAACAAAATGAGGGGGTTCATTTTGTCATAGAAATTATGGTTAGTGCTGTAGAAAGAAAAATTAGGACATGTTTTAAGTGAGATCTCAAATCCTCTTCTATTTCATTAGAAAATTCTGACATGCAGACTGAAACAATCACTTTCAATACCAGCAGTAGACTTCCAGTTAACTCCCTGGTGAGCAGTAGCTTTACTACAGTGATCTAATGAACAACTAGAGTGCTAACATTCTGAATTTATGGCAAATGTGTGACACATCTGAATGACTTCTTGATGGAATCAAAGTAAAAAACTGAAAGCATTTCCTACTGAGGAGACTGCAGTAAATGACGAAATTAGGAAACTTCATAACAAATTAGTCTCCCAAGATGGCCACCAGAGAAAAAAGAGCCCAAATGTAGCACAAATATCACCCAGATGTAGCCCACATATAGCCCAATGACAGAAGTGTGCAAAACACTTTTTATTTTTAGTTTTTCTGCAGTTTTATATAGTGCAAACTGGTCAGGTATTGGAGCGTTACATCTTACTTGGACCCCTTATTGCGTATTTTGCGCGAAGTACATGAGATTGATCTTGCGAAACATTGAACTTTATGATTCTGTTAACCTGAAGTTGCTCTGAACCGGGCTTTGTAACACCCGTTTTACCTACTGGTTTTAATTAATTCTCACTGTATTGTATTAGGAAAGAGGATTTACTGTTTTTATGTACACTTTTATGATCTATGTTTCTAAATCAGATCAAATAAAGTTTAATGAATTCTATGGCAGGACGGAGGCGAGGATTATGCATATCTTTCCTCACTTTATTTGCATAGCAGTTCAAAGAAAACGTAACACAACAATCATTAAACAAAAGACTACACAACCCATGAACCATTAGGGGGTAGTCTCCAAGGCAACTATAGTCCAATCATATCACAGTCCATTGTATATAATATCGTGACGTCCCTTCCGCTTCCTCTTTCTTCACTGCTCGTCAGTTAAGTGCATTCCTTACAGTCTTGGCTTAATCTGACGTTGTTGCTGTTTGTATAGCGGTTTCTTGTGCACGTTATTAGCATTATTGCCTTGGTATTGTTTCATATTCCCTGCGCAGCAGGCTCTTGCCCGAGTTCGTTCTCCCCCTCGCAGTTTCTCCCGCTGTGTGCTCTGCGCGCGGTGAGATCCTGTCAGGCGCGTCTGGTCCGAGCGAGGCAGCTCCGTCGAGTGCTCCCGCTGGTCTTTACGCGCGTTTGGGAATCCGGTCACTCCTTTAGTGTCCGCTTGATTCCCGACCAACCCTCGCCTAATTTTGGTGATTTCCCCACACGGCCACGTTAGTGACCAGCGCCACCTGGTGGTGGTAATTGGTATTGCGCCTCAGTCTATTCTCATAACAGCTTCGGGGAAAGCCCAGCTGTTGGAGCACCGGCGAGGGGCTGTCTTAAGGATTTTAAGGGCATTTGTTCTGTGCTCACACCCTCTGCTATCATGTCTTCTCCAGAAGACCATTTTTACTCCTCGTATCAGGAAGTGGAGGAGGAATGGCCCCCAACTTCTCCCTCCAGCAGTGGACCAAGCCCTCTCTCTGGCTATTTCTAGGGCGCTGGCTCCTCTTAGGGATCAGGTTGATAAGCTGGCGTAAAGCATCCCTGGGGTGTTCAGTGACCCAGATCTGGTGGTGGCGGGTCCAAGTAGCTCCCAGATGGGGAATAAAAGGGCCGTTACATAACGCGGGGCACTGGGAAGGATTTGATAAACTTACGGAGACCTTCCTCAAGAGTGCGCGAACGCTAAAACATGCACCCTGCCGGGAGGAGGAGGGGCCCGGAGAAAATTGCGACACTGTCACCACTATTGTAGACCCCGACGGCGGGTTTCCCTTAGAGGGAGAGGGTGTATCGGAGGACGATTTCTCCTCCGATGAGGATAAGGACTCGAGGCGTCCCTGGCGTCCAGAGTCCCACTCCTCTCAGTCCCCGGTTGGGGACGGGGTCCACTCGGACATGTTCGAGCCTACCCAAATTTACCATCCTAGGTCGGCAGAGTGGACACCTGACGCCAAAGTGGCAGAGTATGTGGTGGGGAAAATCCATCAACCCCTTGAAAGGGAGGTCAGGAATAGGATGAGGGGAGAATGCCCCAGGCCCTCACTGAAGGGGAATGTGGCACACACACCTGAAATTGATAAGAAACGATGTACCTTTTTCTCCAAGTATATGAGGGATCCCAAGAAAGGAATTGATAGGTCTTGGACGTGGTAGGGCCCTTGACCCAAATTATTCAATTGACGGAGCGTTCCAAAGAGTCAGGATCCCCTTTGTCCACGGATATTGTGGCTGGTTGGGCGCACTACCCTAAACCCTAAAACACTACCCCCTCCACTACCCAAACACCACTGCACTACCCTAAACCCTAAAACACTACCCCCAGCAAGACACCCTACACTATCCAAACATAACTGCACTACCCTAAACCCTAAAACACTACCACAAGCACGACTCCGTACACTACCCAAACACCACTGCACTACCCTAAACCCTAAACCACTACCCCCAGCACGACCCCCTACACTAACCAAACACCACTGCACTACCCTAAACCCTAAAACACTAACCCCAGCATGACCCCCTACACTGCCCAAACACCACTGCACTACCCTATACCCTAAAACACGACCCCCTACACTACACAAACACGACTGCACTACCCTAAACCCTAAAACACTACCCACAGCATGACCCCTTCACTACACAAACACCACTGCACTGCCCTAAACCCTAAAACACTACCCCAGCACTACCCCCTACACTACCCAAACACCACTGCACTAACATAAACCCTAAAACACTACCCCCAGCACAACCCCTACACTACACAAACACCACTGCACTACCCTAAACCCTAAAACACTACCCCCAGCACGACTCCCTACACTACCCAAACACCACTGCACTACCCTAAACCCTAAATCTACCCCCAGCACGACCCCCTACACTACCCAAACACCACTGCACTACCCTAAACCATAAAACACTACCCCCAGCATGACCCCCTACACTACACAAACACCACTGCACTACCCTAAACCCTAAAACACTACCACCAGCATGACCCCTACACTACTCAAACACCACTGCACTACCCTAAACCGTAAAACACTACCCCAGCACGACCTCCTACACTACCCATACACCACTGCACTACCCTAAACCCTAAAACACTACCCCCAGCACGACCCCCTACACTACTGCACTACCCTAAACCCTAAAACACTACTCCCAGCATGACCCCCTACACTACCCAAACACCACTGCACTACCCTAAACCCTAAAACACTACCCCCAGCACGACCCCCTACACCACCCAAACACCACTGCACTACCCTAAACCCTAGAAAAGAAACCCCCACCCCATGCCCAATCCCCTTACCTCTCACTCCTCATGGTTCCTCTCTCCTCGTGGTTCCTGCTTCATGTCATCTCTGAGGGCGGTGCACGTCGTTGTGAGGAAACGGAACAGCCTCTGTTTCCTTACAATGACATGGATCGTCTACATGTTTTTAGAACGCATGGTCATTTACCATACATACCTTTACAACAAAAATTCGTTGTAAAGGCATGCGTGGTAAATGACCATGCGTTCTAAAAAATGCGTAGTAATGACTTCGTGATGTACAACGCATGCGTGGTAATGCATGCGTTGTAATGGTATCGCAAAGTAAAAAGTCGTTGTAACGGCTGTTTACCGATCGAAGCTGGCCCCTGTTCTTCAGTGAGACGTTTATTTGATTAATTAGGAGGAAGGAATGTGTTTTTTTACCGAAAAGTACATTCCCGGCTGTTGTATTGTGAAAGTGTCCGCGTGGCCTGGTTTCACTTCCGGTGAGAGAGTGGAAGAGTCTGTTTGGATCTAAAGGAGTTCTGTTGTTGGACGGGGCCGGCGCGACATGTCATCAGAAAACATAGCTAATGGAAAGCATCCTCCCTGAAGTGTGGAGCTGTGCCATGAGAGGTCAACGAGTGTGCGTCCCACCGCAGTATGACCGTTCCGCGTGACCCATGTGCCGCCTCCAGGGTACGGGAGGCAGAAGCGGCATCGCAGGTCCTCTTGAAGACCGTTGTAGCACTAATTCTACATTTTGGTACTAGGGCATTTTAACTTTGTTGTTCCTGCCAGATACAAAGAGAAGATCCTGTGTTATTCAGTGCCCTCGTTACCTTTTTTGTGGGTTGTGGTGCTTGTCACTTCGCTGCCCCGCCGGTGCACACGACTGGGCACCCCACCTCGTGTGGCATCTGCAGGGCCTCTGCCCTCGGATCACTGGTTTCGGTTTCTGGAGTGGCAACATAAACAGTTGCTCCCAAAGGACTAGCCTGAACACTTAGGTGAATATCCCCTGCACCAGCATTCCACGGAAATTCTTTCCTAGCTCTCCCATGTCAACGAGCACGGCTCCGCTCGCGACACCGTATGACGTCATAGGAGCCATAAGAGGACCTCGTCGGGCGTGCTGACGTCAGTTCCACCCATTTTTTCCGTGCCACCGAGGCAAACAGGGGACCGAGACATTTTCACATGTATACATAGTATAATAAATATATATATATTCACTGAAAAACCATAGGTTTCAGGCACGTTATAGTTAGAAATTAGCATTTAAAAACCTTAGAAATTCACTGAAAAACCATAGGTTTCAGGCACGTTATAGTTAGAAATTAGCGTTTAAAAACCTTAGAAATTCACTGAAGAAACCATAGGTTTCAGGCACGTTATAGTTAGAAATTAGCATTTAAAAACCTTAGAAATTCACTGAAAAAACCATAGGTTTTAGGGACAGTTATAGTTAGTTGGACATTTCACTCATACAAAACCATAGAAATTCCCCGCTAACTATAACTCGCGCTCCCGCAATGCACTGCTGATGACGTCACATATTACATCACTCATGACATGGTCAGTGACATCACTGATGACATCACTGATGACATCTCAAATGACATCACTGATGACATCATCCATGTGATAATTTGGTGCATCTTCTCACACCCTAATATAACTTTTGATACACCCACTCTAAATTACAGACTGCCATTGTCAAAACCATAGACACTCCAACACCAATAACTACATACACACTCACTGATTCTTAGGTCTACACACACATCCACTCACTCACCCGTACAGTCACTCATACTTACGGTCACTCAGTACAGGACTATCATATGCACTCATACACTTATATAAACACTCACACACGGTCACTCATCCATAGAGGTACTCACACACCTAGTCAGTCATGCAAATAATTAATCACACTGCCATTTACTCACCTATACAGTTATACACACACCAGCTCACTTACTCATACAAATACTAGCACATTCTTACGCTCTTATACAATCACTAATACAAGTACACACTCATCCATACAGCCACTCTCACAATCACACACTCTCACTTATACCCATTTATATACTCCAACACACATATATACTGCCTTTCACATATGTAGTTACTCACACATGTACCACTGGGACATACATTCACTCACTAACACACCCATACACACACTCACCCACACATACAGTCCATCACAGATGCACTCTTGAAACCATGCACCCAGTGAATCACCCACTCACACATCTATGGATAGAGTCACACACACCCCACCCACACAAACACTCAGGCACCCATACAGATACTCAGACAACCAATCAATAACCCATGTAGACACTCATGTAGCTATTCGCAAACCCATGCAGCCGCTTACACAGCAACAGACAGACGGATACAGACATTCACACAGTTTAGTCACTAACCCATGCATTCAGTAAGATACGTTTAATCACTCACTTATAGAGTCAGTCACGCACCTAATAAATCATCCATTCAGACACTTATACACCCACTCATTCTTTAATAAGTCTTTCCCTATATATATTAAACATATTTAAACTTTACAGAAACACACAGTCACTGGATGATGTCATCAGTGATGTCATCAGTGATGTCATTTGAGATGTCATCAGTGATGTCATCAGTGATGTCACTGACCATGTCATGAGTGATGTAATATGTGACGCCATCAGCAGTGCATTATGGGGCGCGAGTTATAGTTAGCTGAACTAACTATAACGGGGAATTTCTATGGTTTTGTATGAGTGAAATGTCCAACTAACTATAACTGTCCCTAAAACCTATGGTTTTTTCAGTGAATTTCTAAGGTTTTTTAAATGCTAATTTCTAACTATAACGTGCCTGAAACCTATGTTTTTTTCAGTGAATTTCAAAGGTTTTTAAATGCTAATTTCTAACTATAATGTGTCTGAAACCTATGGTTTTTTCAGTGAATTTCAAAGGTTTTTTAAATGCTAATTTCTAACTATAACGTGCCTGAAACCTATGGTTTTTTAAGTGAATATATATATATATATATATATATATATATATACCAAAACATCAGTGGCCCAATAAGCCGCACACGAGACCAACGAACAGGTTACCAGCCTTTATTAGAGGTATGGCCTCTGACCCACAGCCAGCGAAATCCGCAGCTTTCCCCTCGCCTGACACGTTTCGAGTGATTCTCTTCATCAGAGGCAGAGGCTTGGAAAGTTCGTGCTTAGGCGGGCAAAACACTCCCTCATTTAAACAATGTCACGCCCCTTATTCACGTCTGTATGCCTTATGGGAGATGTAGTGCCCAATTATTGCCTCCTTTATGTGACGCACTAATGACTGCGACAAATAAGGCCCAAACAATGAGCCCCAGCTTAGGTGTAAGGCCTCAATCCTCGATCGTTGCTCCACATTAAGAATGGTGCATCCATTCTCGTGGCCCCCTTGGAATCCTGGGGTGGTGCGTGCTTGGCGGAAGGGCGTCCGCCTCATAGATTTCAAAACATCGGTAGCCCAATAAGCCTCACACGAGACCAACGAATAGGTTACCAGCCTTTATTAGAGGTATGGCCTCTCACCCAGAGCCAGCGAAATCTGCAGCTTTCCCCTCGCCTGACGCATTTCGAGTGATTCTCTTCATCAGAGGCAGAGGCTTGGAAAGTTTGTGCTTAGGCGGGCAAAACCCTCCCTCATTTAAACAATGTCACGCCCCTTATTCACGTCTGTATGCCTTATGGGAGATGTAGTGCCCAATTATTGCCTCCTTTATGTGGCGCACTAATGACTGCGACAAATAAGGCCAAAACAATGAGCCCCAGCTTAGGTGTAAGGCCTCAATCCTCGATCGTTGCTCCACATTAAGAATGGTGCATCCATTCTCGTGGCCCCCTTGGAATCCTGGGGTGGTGCGTGCTTGGCGGAAGGGCGTCTGCCTCATAGATTCCAAAACATCGGTAGCCCAATAAGCCGCACACGAGACCAACGAACAGGTTACCAGCCTTTATTAGAGGTATGGCCTCTCACCCAGAGCCAGCGAAATCCGCAGCTTTCCCCTCGCCTGACGCGTTTCGAGTGATTCTCTTCATCAGAGGCAGAGGCTTTATATATATATATATATATATTTATTACCTACTGGCGGTCGCCAGTAGGTAGTTATAGTTAGAACCTAGTTTCCATTGGAAAAGTGTTTTTTGATTTGCCAATATACTTGGCGCCGTTTGGCGAATCTTCGTGAAATTTTCCCAAAACAGGCCCGGACCGCTCAATTTGTGTGTTGAAAGTTTCGGGGTGATTCGTCAAGCGGGGGCCGTTGGGGAATTAATTCCCCTTGAATACTGAGGGTCCCTGGGGGCCAACTAGTCCACCAGGTACCTCCAGTATGCGCCACAGAGCTGCGTTGCAGAGAGGTGGTCCGACGCCACGCCCCTTTTTACACCACTCTGCAAACGCACCTCAGGAATGAAGGGGACTTAATACCCCAATTTAGAATGCACCAGGGGGCGCGTTTGCAGAGTGGTGGGGAAAGGGGGCATGGCCTTTGTCCACCTCTCAGCAAACCCACTGTGTGGGGCTTACTGGAGGTAAGACGTAGGCTAGTTGGCCCCTAAAGGACCCCCAGCAGCAAAGGGGACTTCAATCCCCATCCAAGAGCGCGCCAGGGAGCACGTTTGCCGAGTGGTGGGCAAAGGGGGCGTGGCTCTGCTATGAGAACTTAGCAATCCTGTTGTGTGGGACTTACTGGAGGTAATAGGAGGGGTTGTTGGCCCCCAAGGTTGTCGTAGGGGGCCAACTACCCCTCTTGTTACCTGCAGTAAGTCCCACACAGTGAGATTGCTAAGAGGTCTAAGGAGGACATTCCCCCCTTTCTCCACCACTCTGCAAACGCGCCTCCTGGCAGACAACGGGATGGGGATGAAGTCTAATTTACTCCGGAGGGACTTTGGGGGCCAAGAAGCCCTCTTGGTACCTCCTCTAAGTCCTATGCAGCGGAATTCCTGAGCGCTGGTCGGAGGCCCAGCACCCTTTCTCCACCACTCTGCAAACGTGACTACTACTTAAAGAAGCATCTTTCTGCACCTCTGACTTAGAGGTAGTTTTAATCCCCCTGCCCTATTATGTACTAGGGCATTACAGAGGAGGTCATGCCAATCACAGGGGTACCCCACCGCATAGTGTTCCCTAGTGTATGTAGGTGTTTTCACTGTATTCTAAGTGTCTTTTAGCATAGCACTGGCTCTAGGCCTGGTTAGTCAGAGTCAGTTACCACCAGTACTCGTCAGCAAAAAGTTGGGGGCACAGGATGTCTTTGCAACAAGGCCTCTTTCTGCTCCTCTGTTGCCTCTTTCTGCATTTCTCTTGCTTCTTTCTGCGCCTTTATTCCTCTTTCTGCAAATGTCCTACCTCTGTAGGCATAGTTAGAAATTAGCATTTAAAAAACCTTTGAAATTCACTGAAAAAAACCACAGGTTTCAGGGACGTTATAGTTAGAAATTAGCATTTAAAAAATCAGTGATGTCATTTGAGATGTCATCAGTGATGTCACTGACCATGTCATGAGTGATGTAATATGTGACGTCATCAGCAGTGCAATGCGGGGGTGCGAGTTATTGTTAGCTGAACTAACTATAACGGCCAAATTTCACTGTTTTTGTACGACTGAAATGTCCAACTAACTATAACGTGCCTGAAACCTGTGTTTTTTTCTGTGAATTTCTAAGGTTTTTTAAATGCTAATTTCTAACTATAGCGTTCCTGAAACCTATGGTTTTTTCAGTGAATATATATATATATATATACCACGCGATGAATCCAATGAAGAAAAGATTCTCGAGCCACGCTGGTAATGGGGTAACAGTTCTTTATTTGGCAGCACACATACGCCTTTCGACCACAGCCGTGGTCTTGATCACATGACTCCCAGCCGGGATCATGGAGTTTTTTAAAGGGGCACATTTAAACATCATATTTGACGTGTGAGGATAGATATAGAGAACATTATACAACATCATTTCCTTCTACAGCTCATAAATCGTTAATTAAATACAGAATATAATTGGTAATTGTGACAATATTGTGGTTGCTCACAAGAAAAACTTCTTAACATTAAATCAATTCCGTTTGTCTTTTGCGGCCGACCTAATAAAGTAAAATCCCCCACATAGGCAACTTTTTTGGTTACTGGATCCAAGGACAAAGTGACAACACAGTTGTTATATTGAGTATTACGTGAGCGGAGTAGCAATGACATGCTTTCCAAAATCTATTGCATAAGTTAACTTCATGGAGTGAATAACTTAACACAAGAGCAAATTCGCAAAAGATCAGGGCATAGTACCCATAAGTACATAACAAACTTTATAAGGTTATAGAAACTCATAGTTGCGAACTAGGTGGAAACATTCCTTACAAAAACATCAAGGTATAGTACCCGTATACAATCAATAGGCCCTAATTAATAAAGGCAAAATGCCCAGAGTGGACTGGATTACTAGGGGCGATGAGTGTTCGCTGGAACAACACTGCGCCTCCGTGCTCATAGTTTTAATTCAGGTGAATCAGTGGGAACCTGGATCCGTGTCAGTCAAAATTCCAAAAAAATAATAAAAGAATGTAAATTATTGTGACCGCTTAGACATACGTCATACGCAAACTTAAAAAGATCTTCAAAACAAGACACAGCCTATAAAGTAAATGCCCTAGAAATATAGGTAGAAGGCTTGAAATAAAAGTGATAAGAATAGGAGGGGATAAGAGAGGGAAGGGGTAAATGAAGGGAATGGCATACAAAACAATAATCAAAAGATGTCAACACGGGGCCCGATTCACAGAACTAAGTTAAGACAAAATCCTAAACTTACTACCATTTTGGTATTCACAGAAGGCACTTACTCATTTTGGTATTCACATAAGGCACTTACTTACTCATTTTGAGTAACTTACTCATTTGTGTAACTTACTCATTTTGGTATTCACAGAAGGCACTTACTCATTGATGAGTAAGTGTCTTCTGTGAATACCAAAATGAGTAAGTTACACAAAATGAGTAAGTTACTCATTTAGTATTCACAGAAGGCACTTACTCATTTATGAGTAAGTGCCTTCTGTGAATACCAAAATGAGTAAGTTACACAAAATGAGTAAGTTACTCATTTTGGTATTCACAGAAGGCACTTACTCATTTATGAGTAAGTGCCTTCTGTGAATACCAAAATGAGTAAGTTACATAAAATGAGTAAGTTAAACAAAATGAGTAAGTTACTCAAAATGAGTAAGTAAGTGCCTTCTGTGAATACCAAAATGAGTAAGTGCCTTCTGTGAATACCAAAATGGTAGTAAGTTTAGGATTTTGTCTTAAGTTAGTTCTGTGAATCGGGCCCACAGGGTGCAAGTTACAGATGAGAATTTATTTCCTCGTTGTAGTTCAGGCCATTAGGAAATTTGGTTCCAGACTGAAGAATAAATCGGGATTCCAATTTGCGTAAAGACGCAATCTGGTTACCCCCTCTCTGGTGTACCATGACTGTCTCAAGACCGAAGAACTTGGCCTTGGTCCAGTCTCCTGCATGTTTCTCAGCAAAATGTTTAGCAGTACTGTAGCTGAGGTCTTTGGGGCCGATTCACAGAACTATCTGAGACAAAATCCTAAACTTACTACTTTTGGTATTCACAGAAGGCATTTAGTAGTAGTAAAGTTAGATTTTGTCTTAAGTTTGACTTAAGACAGACTTAAGACAGACTTAAGACAAACTTAAGACAAACTTGGGACAGACTTAAGACAGACTTAAGACAGACTTAAGGCAAAAACCTAACTTTACTACTACTAAATGCCTTATGTGAACACCAAAAGTAGTAAGTTTAGGATTTTGCCTCAGATTACTTCTGTGAATCGGGCCCTTTGTTTGTAATTGCTCTCCAATGCTCTAGTATACGTTTTTTTACCGGGAATGTGGTTGAGCCTATATACCATACATTGCATGGACAGGTTATCACATATACCACGTAATCCGTACTACATGTGATAAACTTGGGGATTATCCAACAGATACCTACTCTCTCTAGTGTTACTTTAGTCACATTTTCACTGTTCCTACAGGCTTTGCATTTGCGGAATCCTTTCGCCTGTTTCAGACAACTGATATCTTTTCCAGCGAGGTGGCTTTTGACTAAAAGATCTCTTAGGGATGCATTCCTTTGATAAGTCATCGATGGGTTGATACCCACTTTGTTTCTTAAAATGGGGTCTTGTCTCAGTATCCCCCATCTGTTCTTTAGTATTTTGCGCAACTGCCCAGCCTGACTGCTAAATCTTGTGATGAACCGAATAGGTTCCTGCTTCTCATCTTTGGGGACTTTGGGGCTAGGTGGTTGATATATATATCCTGTCTTCAAAACAACAGTCCAGCACTCCCGGGGGGTACATTAACCAATTTTTTTTTGGTCCCAAAAGACGCTCAGACGCGTTTCGGCAAACTGCCTTTATCAACGTTGGCCAGCATGCCGCGTTTGCTTGCCTTTATACATCTGTTTCTATTGCATCTACAAACCCAACATAGACCTATATTGGGCAAGCCAAATGATGCTATTTAGTAGTCCTTCATCTATGTTGGGTCTGCAAACCCTCAGATAAAGGGGGTAATATCATCTTAGAGGCAAGGGAAAACTACACCAGGGAGGCCCTATGACAACTGAGGGATGTTACGAGTTATGTGACAACGACACAGACAGAATACAATATGAGTATTAACCAATACCATCTGCTGATAACAAAATGGTATCATAAAGTGATGCTCACAATGGAAGAGAAGCTATTCCTGACGAATGCACATCCCGTTGTACCCACCTTTTATCACGTACCAAAGGTGCACAAAAACAGGAGTCTTCCACCAGGCCGCCCCATTGTTTTGTCAATCGGCAGACTAACAGAGACTATGTCAACATATGTAGACCATTTTTTGTTTCCCTTTGGCTCACATTTAGCCTCCTATACCCGAGACACAAAAGACTTCCTGAATCAGTTGGAAGGAATAATTTGGGAATCTGATTTCAAAATGATTGTGATGGATGTCTCGAGTCTGTACACAAGTATAGCTCACACAGATGGATTGAAGGCTATAAAATATTTTCTGGACGGACGTCCTCCGAAGTTTTACGAACATAGTGAAATGCTGATGGAGTTTGTAGAATTTTGCTTGAACAACAATATTTTTACATTTCAAGATCAATTGTATAAACAGATTCAGGGCACGGCGATGGGCACCTGCTTCGCCCCCAGCTTCACAAATTTATTTGTGGGCTGGTGGGAGAAGCGGGTGGCCTGGTCGGACTCATATGATGTCTGGGGGGAGAACGTCATCAGTTGGCGAAGATATATAGACGATCTGTTTATTATTTGGAGGGGGACAGAGGAGTCAGCTAAAGAATACATAGCAGCTCTAAATATTAATGATATCAATCTCAGATTCACCTACGAGATTAGCCCCACCAGGGTAAACTTTTTAGACTTACAGGTCTTTGTCTGTGAAAACAAGCTGTGTACCTCATTATATAGAAAGACAACGGCAGGGAATGCTGTCTTCCACGCCAATAGCAGTCACCCGAGGAAACTAGTGGAAAGTATACCGTATGGAAAGTTGTTACGGATAAAAAAGAACACCACACAGGAGAGAGACTACCAAAGGTCAGCCCTGGAATGCATGGAGAGATTCAGAGTGAGGGGGTACAGCAAGGGCACATTACAGAATGCCAAACAAAGAGTAGACATCAAGAATAGGAAGGAATTGCTGCAGGGAAACACAAGCAAAGGAGAGAAAGATAATTCTTTCAGGATGATTACCAACTTTTCGAATAAACCCAATGTGGTAAGAAAGATTGTGCAGAAACACTGGGGAATCCTCAGGTCAGATCCCACTATAGACATCCCTGGTTTCCCATTAATGACATTCAGGAAACCGAGATCTATCAGGTATACCTTAGTGAAAAGCCATCTATCCTGTGTACACACTGAAATGTTACTACCAGCAGTGAAAGGGTTTTATCCCTGCCAAAAATGCAAGGCTTGTGCCAATAGCAGCAAAGTCCTCACCTATGAACTTCCTGGTCTTCGAGAACCTCAGAAAATCAGGAAGCTCATTAACTGTAACACCATGTATACAGTATATTGTTTGGTATGCCCCTGTAAACTCCACTACGTGGGAAGTACCATTCATCCCACGAAAATGCGGATACTGGAGCATATGAGAGCTATTGCTAATTGTGATAGCTCGTACCTAGTGGCTAGACACTTTGAGCTGTATCACAAAAGTAATAGAAATTTACTGCAATTCTTTTGTTTGGACCAAGTCCTACGAGAGGCACGTTGGGGGAACCGGGTGTTGAGGCTTCAAAGACTGGAGTCCATATTATAGAAATGCAAACAAAAGCACCAAATGGGCTAAACAGTAGCGAAGAATTAGCAATCCACTTGTAACTTCCAATTGGTGAGATTATTTATAATAAGATTGAGAAGGAAATATAGGTTAAATGTGGCTGATGTAGAGATTGAAGAGCGCGATGTCCGCATAATGTGTCAATAGACAGTTACAGTTGATTATGAAACTATATAGATTATGGGAATGCAATAAAAGCCCATTCAGGGCAGAATAAATAGTCAACAAAGACAAGTAGTTGAAGGGCCCATACAGGGCAGTATAACCTAATGAAGAATGCGATCGAATTCTCAAGATAAGATGTATTGTCCAAATGATTGGATTGCTTGATGAAAAATATTTTTTTTTATCGCACACTCGCACCAAGGACAATCTTGATATATATGATTTAATGTGGGTATCATGAATTGTGTTATGACTAATGTTATACTATTGACACAATGTGGCATTACGAATAGGTTTCGTAAATGTTTAAAAATGGCACCCATATCGCTCAAGCCAAATGATGCTATTTAGTAGTCCTTCATCTATGTTGGGTCCGTAAATGCAATAAAAACAGATGTATAAATGCAAGAAAACGCAGCACGCTGGCCGACATTGATAAAGGCAGTTTTCCAAAACGCGTCTGAGCGTCTTTTGGGGCCAATAAAAAATTTGTTAATGTACCCCCTGTGAGAGCTGGGCTGTTGTTTTGAAGTCGGGAGATATTCCAGGTGAGCACCCTTGTGAATCCAGCACCCAACCGCAAGTGCGAAACTGAGGTAGCAAGTGGAGCATAACATATATACATATATAATTGATTACACGGCTGCCCTGCCGTGAAGGACTGCACCATCTTTGACTGCGTAAGAGGCTGTGCGGTGGAACTATGCCAAAACCGATGAAACTTGAAAAAAGAATGAGCCTGTACCTTGCGTTCTTTGTTTAGTACACAATTTCACTAAATAGTCAAACCCATCGATTTCAGTTTGAGCAGGTATTTTATTTTAACCTTTTTATGTTCACTAGATTCTTATTTTTCGCTGCTTTTTTAGTCAGAAAAAAACATGTGTCTGGTCATATCAAAAATTCTAGACATAAATGTGCTATACAACATGTATTTACATAGATCAGTGTGTGACTTTTACAAAAAAGAAAAACACATCCAATACATATATCACATCCAATACATATATCACAATTAATATTCTCAATTTTAATCCTGAAAACTCTTAAAGCGTCTATATTCAGTATCCCAAATCAATACAGGGGAAACTATTATTTTAGAAATCTTCTCAGATTAAATTGTATTCATTATTCCTCTGTATTTTTAATGTGCCGTGTGCCTGTGCCATGTGCCGACGCGTTTCGAGTCCTGGGAGTTGAATACCAGGAATCTAATCAGGGCTTTTGAATTTTGACAGCAATGGTGATTTCTGTAAGGATGTGTAACATAAAACGATTATTACAAGGGGCTCCTTTCTGTCTCACCTTAAATTCACCATTCTCATTATTTGGGTTCTTTACCTGAGAATTCTTACTAATCTTCACCTTAAGGTATACGCTTCACCAAAGGACATTTAATCTCAATCACTAGGGATTCTATTAAAAAACAGAGAGCACTGTCAGTATTGTGCATTCTTTACTGCGACATTTAATATCTCTTTTTTCAGCAGTTGTCGCCTACCTTATCTTTGTCTTTTTATAAGGCAATTGCATCTAGTTTCCTGTAAATAATGAAAATACTTAATCATACTTTTAAAGGGTACGATATTTTGTAATACTTCATTACCCTATATTGCGGCTTCAGCTTTTTGTACCTTATATGCCGGGCATTTTCGCTCTCGGCTTTTCAAACGCTACCTGGATCATCTCCTCTCTTGTAGCGGCGCTCGCTGATTTAGATTAACTTGCGTTCTCTGAAAAAATATTATAGAACGCAATTATACATTTCAGCATTTATATATTTGGAGATAACCTTTTCTCTTCTCATTTTAGGCTTACCTATTCTCTGACTTGGTTGAACTGCAATTGCTTTCATCTCCTGATCTCTCTCTGCCTCCGTTTGGTCAGCAATGGAGTTCAGCCATGAGGTTCAAACTAATATGGTGTCTCCCTAGGAACTCTGGGGAATGTAGTTTCAGATGTTTACCCAATAGAAAATGATCTCTTGTTGAGCCTATGTGTTGCATTCTGGGTGACATAGTTTAAGTCTTTGATAGCTCTGTCATGCTGTTAAGACCTGTCATTGTGCAATTATATTTGAGTATTAAATAGGCTTCTTTTTGAAGTAAAGCACTATCAATATCAATTGGATATTTTGATGCTTTAACCACCGTCAACACAGTCCATTTGAAGTCATTTTCGCCATGAGGTTTCTCTATGAAATGCTCTACCATTGGTGCAGTAATCACTTTTTTCTTTATTCGCGATCTATGTTGTGTGATTCGAGTATTAACCTGTTGATTAGTTTTGCCTATGTATATTTTCAAACATGGACAAATTATAGCATATACTGCATTTCTGGTTTTGCAATTAGTGAAATCCAGATGTTTCCATTTGATGTTATTATGGACAAATTCTGTTCCTTCTATTGTAGTGCTGCAAGCGACACAATTGCCGCATTTTCGGTGGCCTTCAATTGGTTTAAGATTCCATTGCGTTAATAGATCACTTTTTGTCTGGGTAAGGAAATGTCTGCACGTACTATTTGCTGGCCAATGCTTTGGCCCTTTTCATCGCAAATAGTGGTTTTGGAAAAGGACATTCAAGGTTTTCAAGGAGGTGCCAATTCTTCAATACAATTTGTCTAAACTTATTTGTGTCTGGACTAAACGTTGATACACAAACTAGTCTGTCTAGAGGTTTTTTATCCTTTACCTGCAGGAGGCTTTCATGGAGTGTAAATCTTGCTCTTTTTGTTGAGTGTTTCAACAGCTTTTTTGGATATCCTCTTTTTGTCATCTCATTACAAAAAGTAGTAGCATGTTTTTCAAATTGTGATGTCAATGTGCAATTCCTCCTGATCCTTAATAACTGCCCATAAGGGAGATTTTCTTTAAGACCTCTTGGATGTGCACTTTTATGATGCAACATAGTGTTTCTGTCTGTCTTCTTCTTGTAGAGAGATGTTGTTAGATGATTATCCATAGGGGTTACCTCTACATCTAAGAACGTCATTTTGGTCTTGCTTGATTCTACAGAAAATTTGATGTCTTGATGTCGGGCATTTAGCCATTCATGGAACGAATTCAACTCCACCTGGCTCCCTGCCACAGGCACCAGATGTCGTCGATATATTGTTGCCACTGCAGTATATTACTTCGAAAGGGATTGTTCTGTTCAACATATATTTTTTCATATTGAGCCATGTAGAGGACCGCCATCTCCGGTGCATAAGGACATCCCATGGCGGTCCCCTTTACCTGCATAAAGAATTGGTCATCAAATCTAAAATAGTTCTTTTTGAGGGTTGTAGTGGTGAGCCTCAACAAGGCCTACCAGTGCTTAGGGGTTCTCCCTTCCTTGCACAGAGTCCTCAGACCAATAGGAAGAAGTTGGCACAGAAACTGGAATAGAAAAGACAGAGTTTATTAAACCTCATGAGGTGGAGCTACATTCACACAGCACCCTTCGGTAATGCATGAAGTAGCACACTGAATGGAAGGACCTTGGTCCTTTTATACCCACACAGGGGCTCAAATGAAGGCGGTACAAACACAAATGCTGGTTTTAGGTACATATAAGGTCATACAAGAAATGCACAGTCGACAAGTGGGTGGAGCTAACAGTTTCTACTTCTAGTAGACACATCCTGACATTTATAAACTCGGAACAGCTGCATGGACAGCTGCGAGCTCAACTGAGCATGTGCAAAGCAAAAAGGCTAAATATAACTCGTCTCTAGGCAGATTTCAAGAGCAGTTAACAGGAAGGTAGGACAGAGCACATGGCGAGCACATGGCAGCACATGGCAACCAAAATGGCTGCCAGAAATACAAAATGGATTCCACAAAGCGGACAATTTAGCCTCTGAATACAGGATGTCTTCGGCTAATGCTTAACTTAAGTGCTGCCAAATTACAACAGACGACCCTTTCAGCATTAGCTGAAGACATTCGTTTATCTGGGGTAATCTAAATATTCATCCCGTACATCTATTAACATTATTTCGGCCACCTCTTTATTCAACATTTGTTGGGCCTTTGTTTCAGCAACGTTCCCTTTGGCAGGTATACAAGCAGAGATGCAAATGGAGCAAAGCATTGGACCACATTGGATACATACACAGCATGTAAAAAGTATCATAATCATTACACACAGGATAGTCAGTAGCTTCCAGCCCCAAGCAGAAACAAGAGTCCAAAACCATCCAGTAAAAGTCCAAGTACCAGTCTCTGGATGAATTTCTGCAGCAATCTTATGCAGTTCTGATATTGCGCCATATACTGAAGGTGAGTGATCCGGTATGAATACGCAACAGCTGCTACCGATGATGCGACATGCACCACCTCGATCAGCCAAAATCACGTCTAGCACCATCCTATTCTGGAGTGCTACAATCCTTGCAATCTGTAGTTCCTCTGTAATGTTCCCAAGTGCCATAGCTGTCTGATTGGTAACAGCTTCCACAACACGAGTTAATCGCCTGATCTTTCTGCTGTTTAATGCAGCACCCACAAAGAAAAATAAGCCCAAGTTGAAATCAACATATTGTTGTAGGGTAGTGTCGGTTTGGTCAACTTCGTCCATACTTATTGTCCTCTTATTTCTGTTTTTGGAAATATCATTGTACAGTTTAAAATCACGGTGATACAATGCAGGTGCCAGAAACACAGGGGGCAACAGAAAAGATACATAGCAGATTCCTGACCACCCAACAGGTAATTGATAATATCCGTTATTTCCACACACAAAATACGTATTATGCGAGGCTGTGAAAGTGCTGTTATTGGCACCTTCAATGGTCAGGATTACAGTACACTCGCTCCTCCCCACTGGAATTCTTCCAACGCTACAAATACACAAATCTGCTTTAGCTTTTGTCACAGAAATCACAAAAGGTCCAATGTTCTTCTTTATTCTCACATTTGTGAAGACATATGGTGTTGAAATATTGTCCGGTTGATACTCTTCCCATTCCCATTTAGTCCCTTTGGCTTGTGGATAACCTTCTTTATTTTGATAACACACTTTATTAAGTTGAAAAATAATCCCACCTACTGAAGGCTTTCCAGATGCAAACAAAAGCGCATACCAAGCTTGACAAGAACCATTGTGAGAAAATGGAAGAGGAATAAAAGGTGTTCCTCCTTTCTTTTGATGTGCAGGTATCATCCCACACACCCAACAGTTGGTAGTATTTGTAGCATTGTGAGTATGGTGCAACATCTGGATAAAGGTATTGTTTAGATAGGATTGTCGATGCTTCTGCTCACGGTAGGGAAGAGTAAAGTAGTGGTGTTCCACTGGTACTGGCGTAGTGGCAACAAAAAGCTGTCGAACAGGAGCCACCTTCTCGATGTACCACGTAATTGCTGCCATAGCCACCATAGCAACAACAAACCCTACAGCACAAATGATTCTTTTGTTATTCATTTCAGCAACAGTAATGATTGATCTTTCTGAAAACTTGTTGAAAACAATCGTTGGAGCTCTTCTCCCTGGGCAGCCGTTGATTTCTTCACCATGGGCCAAGGCGGGTGTCACTACACTAATGCAGGGCTGATCCCCTCAAAAATGGGACGATCAAAGGGGTACATTACTAACAAATAAAAAAAAAGTCCTTGGGAAATTGTAGCCGCTGTACAACCAGCCAGAGGGGAGTCTTCTCCCTGTGTCCGTTTGAGCCTCACAGGCAGGCTCTTGTTGTTCCCACGGTGGAGCTGCACAACTCGCAACTTCAAGAATCACGGCCCAGTTTGAGAAGAAAAAGTCTTTCAACGATCCTGTCCAGTGTCTCAGGCAGTGCATCAGTTTTCTTCACTTTAATCTAACAGGCACCAAGGGCACAGCACCTGTACCCTAAACTCAAGTCCTTCCTTAACTCCTGTATTGCTCCGCTGGCGCACTGCTCTTTTGTTGGGGCCACAGAGTGTAGCCAGTATGCTCAGGCATCCCTTGATCAACAAACAGAGGCGCAGACTTGCATTCACTTTGGGACCAGGACTCAAGGCCTGAAGCAACCCTTGTTTCAAAGGGGGTCACCTCAAGCAAAAGCCTCCTTGCCGTCCTTATCGGTCTGTGACTCTCTCAGCTGGGCATCAAAAACTGGATCCACAGAAAGATTTCTTCATCCTGATTTGTGACCCCGTCTTTCGCCCAAGACAGTGGCAGGGGTACACACTTCACGTCCCAGTGCTTCCGGCCTTCACTGAGGTCCTAGTTGCCAGCAACGCCTGTGCTGGTTCCCTTTATCTTGACTCCAAGCTGGACTGGTGCTGACTCCCAGGCTGGATCTGATGTCCGGGCCCCTCTGGCAATGGTTGTAGGGCAGCAAATATCTATTGGTGGGCAGAACAAAAGGTCTTTAGACAAGGCACAAAAATAATCTATCAACAGAGAGGATAGTCTCAGAATACTTCCTTAGTCTTGGGATGCCCCATTCATTAGCAAGGCACCCAAGAACCACTTCATCTATCTGAGAATAAAAAAAACACCCTAGACCTATTGGCAAGTATAAAAGGAACTTTTTGGTGAACTGACAAGAGTAATACGTCACCCAATCCCAAGCAACCAAGGAAGTCTGTGTTCATTTACTAAATTCTGAGGAAAAAAGAAAAACAATACAGACATACTCCAAATCCTTACATTTGTGCATTCCTATATTATTCATCTGAAGAACCTCAAGAAAAAGGAACTTTTCCTACACTTCTACTTATGAACCTTGCATTACTTGTACAGGACTGCAGACACTTCTAAAATACTTTCTCTTACGTAAAGACACCTACATTTTATGCCTAGGACCATGCTTTCATGTTATAGGCGCAGCGGAAAAATCTAAAACTGCTAATTTAACAGGGATTCTTATTTCATAAATAACTTTTTTTAAAACTCAAGATAGTGGGTACATAAATTTCTCCAGCAGAACATGTTGTGACAAACAAACTCCTATAAAACAATATTTTCCTTCAAAATGTTTGCTAAGGATCACATGGGCGTCTTTCCTGCATTCTACTTTTCACGATCCGGACTATGCAACATCATTTTCAAAAGGAAAAAACCCTATCTCCAGCTCTAATAAGGGCTGTCAGCTCAATTACACAGACTAGCTAATAAAAGACTAGCAATGCCCTTGCAAAACTGTATAGAACATGAGAATAACATAAACAATAATGGTATTGCCACCTGAGATTTTTGAACAGAAACCCCCACTATACAGTTCCCTTTAAAGATCAAATAAGGGAACATCAATCTGTTCTACTCATTCTTTCATACAGGATGGGCAGTAACATAGTATATTTGTCATCATTTTATTAATTCTAACAATTTTAAAACAGTATTACTGAATAGCCAATTAAATGTCTCATGGCCATTTCCTAGACAGCTTAGACAGACTCATGAGAGAGTGAGAAAAAGAAGAGAGAAAACATAAATTTGCCTACCCTTAATTTGCCCAGGAGCTAACCTCCTTCCCCCATTTTGACAGTAGGAAAACCTGAAAACAGGTTTACCTTCTGGCAACACTATCTACCCCTATTTGTGGCAACTGGGCACAAACAAACTTGTAGGAGATTTCTTAGAAAGTGGCTATTTTCTGATTCAGCCTAACACAAGCACATTGAGTTAACTTTAGAAAGCGTTAATAACCAATTACCAATTCCTTCAGCAATGGTGCTAGATTAACATGAGGGCGCATGAATGCAAACTAAAATCCATTGCCTCCTTATCTCAGCCCTTGCACAGTAATCTTTAAACTAAAACCATTATTTTTATATACATGGCAGAGCTATGCTCTACTCAGGGCCCACATACGTCACTGCTTTTCCTTCTTTTCATATGACTGCGCAAAACTTGCGTTTGCCAAAAATAGGAAGCAAAGCTTTTCTTCCTCTCTCTGCGCTGTCATCTCTTCTTTCAAAAACTGTTCGGAGGTCGAAATGTCCAAGCAAACCTTCCCCTTAGCCCTGCTAGGTAGCTAAATGCAGAACTCCGACCTTTAACCCTTTCACCAGCTGTCCATTTTTGTGCAAGGCTTTCCATGCGGTCTTTGCAATTCAAAGCAACTCTGGAGAATCACAGCTGAAAGGCAGTCCTGTCCGCCTAATAATTTTAAAGGTAGGATCTAACTTCTGCTGTGTTTTTTTTTCTTTCCAATACTTGTCTCTATCTGTGTGCAGTGTATGGTGTGCATTCTAGCAGGTTAGAGGTCAGCTATTTGTGTTATACTTAAATGTGTGCATTTACTGAAGCCTAAGAGCAGTGTGAAAGCTGCTCTGCTTGGCAGAACTACTTTTAAATAGTGAATTTGTCCCAATTTCGACTTTGGTGGTAGGGGCACTTAAAAATGAATAACCTACAATATTGCGGCATATTAGGGATCCCCAGGGTGTCCTCTAGATATCCCAGAGATGGGGGATCAGAAATGTATAAGGTACACCCTTAAAAAAACGTTTTTATATGCCTGGATAAAGTGAAATTTCACATTGCACTCCCCACATCATGGTAAAGTGCTACTTAAATCCAACTTTGATGCTAGGAGCTATATATTATTCACAGTATGATTATCAGACATTACAAAAGATCAAAAACAATTTTAGGGCAATTATTTTTAATAAACATTTTTTTTCTCGTCATATAATCAAAATTCTCCTTTTTTTTTTTTAATAATGATCACAAACCCTTTTGATGGTTCCACATATGAAAAGCAAGCCTCATTCCTTTCCTATCACCTTTAAATGTATTTATTTATAATACGAAGCACAAAAGCCTTACTGAAACATGAAAAGTCTGCGTCACTTTTAAAGGACAGTAATCATTTAACATCAGAACCACAGATGTGCTTGTTAAAAAGGCATTAAGAAAGGAAATCCCTTTTAATCTTTTCTCTGTTATCCAAAATAATGAAACTGTCTTTTCTGACTTATAAAATCAGCAGTTTTTAATGCACGTTTTCAAACCATGTTTGCACTAACTTAAAATCTAGTTGACTCGGCAGTTTCCTTATGGCTTGGGACCAAGAATAGCCATGTGTTGTTGACACAGCTGTGTTCTGACCAGCAGGCGTCAACATCTCACGCCTTTCAAGCCAGCACAAATCTATTGTTCTGTAATGTGGTGTTTATTTCAGCAACAACCAATTCACTCAGATGATGTGAATGCCTTTCAATATTAATATATAAGGATAATACTGTAACATTTTTCATTTTAGTCCTAATTGTGTGAAAGCACACAAATTCGTTTTTTCCTACCTTTCTATGAGGCCTATTTTATTCCTATTGAATGTAAATTCTGATTTATCTGTACCAGTGTGGCAATTTGCACATATCTATAGTTTCTTACTTTATCAATTTTAATGGTAGCGTGCAGCTATTTAGCATATATTACATTATTCATTCCCTGAATTTAAAAAAATGTAGTTTTTTAAATGACATTTGCATAACAGAATGACAACAAAAACCAAATTTAGCTCATTCCAGACATTTTCAGAAGGGGGTCATACACTCATAACACACAACACAGCGCGCTTAAGGCTAGTCATTCTTACACAAAAAACATAGTCTACTTTACTGAAACAAGTACTTTCAAGCATGTCAGTCCAGAACCACATACAACAAAAAAACAATTAACCCACAAATCAACACTTAGGGCAAAAACAAGAGACAGCCTACAGACTGTACGCAAAACCAAACTATTTGTAAATACTAATTGTAAGTCATATTTACAAGAAGAGCTCTCAAAAGTAGTCCAAAAGTCTGCACCAAAACAGCCCAAAAGACTGCTCCATGTTCAAGAAGCCAAAATACACCAAATTCGCCAGTTTTGGCTGGGAGAACACTCAAAAAGCGCTCTGCATATCACCACTTATGAATGTTACTAAGTGCACAGATCAGGATCCGTTTTATGTACATATTTAGTTCCATGGGGTACTTAGTCACCAAGAAAGAAATATCTTTTTACTATACCTAAACCTATTTAGGTATCCCCTCTGAGGGGAGTCAGCTGAGTACTTACTAAATCCATATTGGTACCTCCAAAACAGCAACACTTTCTACGAAGTGTGCTAGAAGCAGGCATGCCAAAAATATTATAGCATATATAATATTATACTCCAAGTGACACTTAACACAATGTGTGCCGTTCAAGTTTTCAAAGTTAGAGAAAAATCTCCTCATTACCTGCCTATATGTATTGCAATACATATATAATTACAAAACAGATTCCAAAATTGGCCAATCATACAAACAAAGCCACAGTAAGTGTTACTAAACTACCTTACCAATCAAAGGCATCAAACCAACAGCAAGTGCCGCAAAACAGCTCTTACCAATCAAATGGTGTCCAGGTTCCAACTGCCAAGTTCTCAAATCGACCAAATGGTCACTGCACGGCGAATCAACAGAAGAGATCTCAGTCGAGGACCGGCGCCGCCGGGATGGTCAGATCAGAAAGAAAGGAAAAACGCCATGGGTGCCAAGACTCGGGTCTCCTCAGGCAGCGATCGTGTCCAAAGCGAGATTCCAATCCTTCGTCTCGACCAGTCCTTCGGGCATCCGAGTCGCCGATGAGCCCCACGTTGGAAGCGCCAATTTGTAGTGGTGAGCCTCAACAAGGCCTACCAGTGCTTAGGGTTCTCCCTTCCTTGCACAGAGTCCTCAGACCAATAGGAAGAAGTTGGCACAGAAACTGGAATAGAAAAGACAGAGTTTATTAAACCTCATGAGGTGGAGCTACATTCACACAGCATCCTTCGGTAATGCATGAAGTAGCACACTGAATGGAAGGACCTTGGTCCTTTTATACCCACACAGGGGCTCAAATGAAGGCGGTACAAACACAAATGCTGGTTTTAGGTACATATAAGGTCATACAAGAAATGCACAGTCGACAAGTGGGTGGAGCTAACAGTTTCTACTTCTAGTAGACACATCCTGACATTTATAAACTCGGAACAGCTGCATGGACAGCTGCGAGCTCAACTGAGCATGTGCAAAGCAAAAAGGCTAAATATAACTCGTCTCTAGGCAGATTTCAAGAGCAGTTAACAGGAAGGTAGGACAGAGCACATGGCGAGCACATGGCAGCACATGGCAACTAAAATGGCTGCCAGAAATACAAAATGGATTCCACAAAGCGGACAATTTAGCCTCTGAATACAGGATGTCTTCGGCTAATGCTTAACTTAAGTGCTGCCAAATTACAACAGGGTGACCTCTGCTAGTTGTAGTATAAATATCGTGGGAACCCTATGGGGCCGCTCTCTACTCTCTAAATACAGCTCCATCATTTCTAACGCCTCATCCTGCGGTATCTGCGTATAAAGTGATGTAACATCAAATGTCACCATTATTTGTGTTTGGTCATCAAATGGAATACCCTCAATCTTAGTGATGAAATCTGTGGTGTCTCGGAGGTATGACGGGACATCTTTAAGGAAACGGTTTCAAGAAGAAATCTATATATTTAGAGATTGGCTCTGAAATAGAGTCACAACCCGAGACTATAGGTCGTCCCGGCGGATCTTCTAAATTTTTATGTATTTTCGGTACAAAGTACAATATAGGTGTTCTTGGATATTTCTTAGTTAAAAAATCATACTCTTTTGGTCCCAAATATCCTTCTTTTAATCCTGACTGCAATATTTCAGATATTATAACTTGTATAGATTGTGCAGGATCCTCTTTAATAGGTCGATACCAAGTTTGGTTATTCACTTGGTTTCTCCCTTCTTTCAAATACATCTCTCTAGGCCAGATTACTACCGCCCCACCTTTGTCGGCCTGTTTGATAACCACCGATGTATCTTGTTGGAGGCTTTGAATTGCTGCTTGCTGTTTTCTATTTATGTTTCTATGTACATATTTCTTTGTCTGTTCCAATTTGTTTATGGACGATAAAATTGTTTGTTCAAATGCCAAGATTTGTTTTGGGATATTTTGTGTGGGAACAAATTTGGACTTTTTTCTAAACCCTGTCGTTTCACTATTTGCTGTTGGTTCATGACTAGCAAAAAAAGCCTTTAGTCGAACCTTTCGGCAAAATTCTATTGCTTCTAGTTTTAGTTTTGTATAATCAGTCTGTCTATTTGGAACAAATTTTAAACCAAAGTTTAGTATGGTTTCTTCCTCTCTCGACAATTGTTTCTGTGATAGATTAACTATACTAGAAGCTTCTACGACTTGTAGAGCCGATTACTGGTTCTCATTTCCCATTGTGGTTTGTACTTTGCTTTTTGTTGTTGACCGCCCCTTCCTAAAAAAGCCACCTGTTTTTTAGGGGCACCTTCTCTAAGGCCTGATTCTCCTGAGGAGTCCGATGATGACGTGTCTGAAAAGGTCGAAAACCGATTTTTGGAACGTCCTTGATAGGTTGTGAGCGCTCTACGTGCCTCAACTGAAGTGTAGTAATCCTCCTTGAGGAATGGATAGACTTGTTCAATATTGAACGTCTTGGTGTCCCTTTCAAATTTAGCACTTTTTATGTTAATAGTACTATCCTTGAAATCCTGAATGTCCTTCTCAATCTTCTCTAAAAGAGCCTTAGCTTCTTTGACAGACTGGTTATCCTTAATAGCTTGTGTTAATCGCTCTAATTCCTCTGCTTCTTTTAAGCATAGTCTTTGGGCCGTCTCTATCGTGTGGACCATAAGGTCCCTGCTACACTTTGTATTAATAAAGCTGAAGCCTCTTTTGTATTCATTATCTTCTATAAATATAACTGGAACATTTTTCACCTGGCGATCCCAGGGGATTGTCCCAGCTTTTAGGTGCTCTAAGAGAAAATGACCATGCAACTCTGTGCGAATATGCTTTTTGTGAAGACGAACTAGTTTTTCACTTTCATTCTGTTGTCTTGCCGATGTGCTTAGGGAGATTGTGGAGAAGGGTGAGGGAGCAGTAATTAACTTCTGTATATGACTTTCTGTGTAAGACAACGTGTCTCTTTCTGTCATTTTTTGACAGGGAGGAAAACCTGCCTGTACAAGATTTTATCAAAACCGATGAAACAGCACAGTGGATGTGAGATTACTGCATGAACATTCTGGGGGCCTACTGAAGGTCGTATGCAATGTTTAGAATCATAAATGCGGCACGGGACCCACTGTGGGTAACAATTATCCAATTCGGACCACATGTCCCAGAATGCAAATATAAATGTAACGTGTTTGGCGTGGCCCACTGGGGGCTATAAAGTATGCATTCAATGTTGTAATTGGAATTCTTGTGCCGCATTTTAGAAACTGCCTATGAGGAAGAGGATGAGACCTCGAAACGCGTCAGGCTAAAGAAACGCTTACCTTGGAATGCAAATGCGGATTTTCAACTGAATAAAACCGTAAGGTTTACATCCATTGTCGAGTGCGTCCTTGAGCTTTTGGGCAATTTGTTTTACAATTGATTACACGGCTGCCCTGCCATGAAGGACTGCACCATCTTTGACTGTGTAAGAGGCTGTGCGGTGGAACTATGCCAAAACCGATGAAACAGCACTGTGGATGTGAGATTACTAATCTGCATGAACATTCTGGGGGCCTACTGAAGGTTGTATGCAATGTTTAAAATCATGAATGCGGCACGGGACCCACTGTGGGTAACAATTATCCAATTCGGACCACATGACCCAGAATGCAAATGTAAATGTAACGTGTTTGGCGTGGCCCACTGGGGGCTATAAAGTATGCATTCAATGTTGTAATTGGAATTCTTGTACCGCATTTTAGAAACTGCCTATGAGGAAGAGGATGAGACCTCAAAACGCGTCAGGCTAAAGAAACGCTTACCTTGGAATGCAAATGCGGATTTTCAAGTGAATAAAACCGGAAGGTTTACATCCATTGTCGAGTGCATCCTTGAGCTTTTGGGCAATTTGTTTTACAATTGATTACACGGCTGCCCTGCCGTGAAGGACTGCACCATCTTTGACTGGGTAAGAGGCTGCGCGGTGGAACTATGCCAAAACTGATGAAACAGCACAGTGGATGTGAGATTACTAATCTGCATGAACATTCTGGGGGCCTACTGAAGGTTGTATGCAATGTTTAAAATCATGAATGCGGCACTGGACCCACTGTGGGTAACAATTATCCAATTCGGACCACATGTCCCAGAATGCAAATGTAAATGTAACGTGTTTGGCGTGGCCCACTGGGGGCTATAAAGTATGCATTCAATATTGTAATTGGAATTCTTGTGCCGCATTTTAGAAACTGCCTATGAGGAAGAGGATGAGACCTCAAAACGCATCAGGCTAAAGAAACGCTTACCTTGGAATGCAAATGCAGATTTTCAAGTGAATAAAACCAGAAGGTTTACATCCATTGTCGAGTGCGTCCTTGAGCTTTCGGGTAATTTGTTTTACAATTGATTACACGGCTGCCCTGCCGTGAAGGACTGCACCATCTTTGACTGTGTAAGAGGCTGTGCGGTGGAACTATGCCAAAACCGATGAAACAGCACAGTGGATGTGAGATTACTAATCTGCATGAACATTCTGGGGGCCTACTGAAGGTTGTATGCAATGTTTAAAATCATGAATGTGGCACGGTACCCACTGTGGGTAACAATTATCCAATTCGGACCACATGTCCCAGAATGCAAATGTAAATGTAACGTGTTTGGCGTGGCCCACTGGGGGCTATAGAGTATGCATTCAATGTTGTAATTGGAATTCTTGTGCCGCATTTTAGAAACTGCCTATGAGGAAGAGGATGAGACCTCAAAACGCATCAGGATAAAGAAACGCTTACCTTGGAATGCAAATGCGGATTTTCAAGTGTAAATAAAACCAGAAGGTTTACATCCATTGTCGAGTGCGTCCTTGAGCTTTCGGGTAATTTGTTTTACAATTGATTACACGGATGCTCTGCCGTGAAGGACTGCACCATCTTTGACTGTGTAAGAGGCTGTGCGGTGGAACTATGCAAAAAACCGATGAAACAGCACAGTGGATGTGAGATTACTAATCTGCATGAACATTCTGGGGGCCTACTGAAGGTTGTATGCAATGTTTAAAATCATGAATGTGGCACGGGACCCACTGTGGGTAACAATTATCCAATTCGGACCACATGACCCAGAATGCAAATGTAAATGTAACGTGTTTGGCATGGCCCACTGGGGGCTATAAAGTATGCATTCAATGTTGTAATTGGAATTCTTGTGCCGCATTTTAGAAACTGCCTATGAGGAAGAGGATGAGACCTCGAAACGCGTCAGGATAAAGAAACGCTTACCTTGGAATGCAAATGCGGATTTTCAAGTGTAAATAAAACCGTAAGGTTTACATCCATTGTGGAGTGCGTCCTTGAGCTTTCGGGCAATTTGTTTTACAATATATATATATATATATATATATATATATATATATATATATATATATATATATATATATATATATATATATATATTCACTGAAAAAACCATAGGTTTCAGACACGTTATAGTTAGAAATTAGCATTTAAAAAACCTTTGAAATTCACTGAAAAAACCATAGGTTTTAGGGACAGTTATAGTTAGTTGGACATTTCACTCGTACAAAACCATAGAAATTCCCCCGTTATAGTTAGTTCAGCTAACTATAACTCGCGCTCCCGCAATGCACTGCTGATGACGTCACATATTACATCACTCATGACATGGTCAGTGACATCACTGATGACATCACTGATGACATCTCAAATGACATCACTGATGACATCATCCAGTGACTGTGTGTTTCTGTAAAGTTTAAATATGTTTAATATATATAGGGAAAGGCGTATTGAAGAATGAGTGGGTGTATAAGTGTCTGAATGGATGATTTAGTACGTGAGTGACTGACTCTACAAGTGAGTGATTAAATGTATCTTACTGAATGCATGGGTTAGTGACTAAACTGTGTGAATGTCTGTATCCGTCTGTCTGTTGGTTTGTAAGCGGCTGCATGAGCTTTCTGAATAGCTACATGAGTGTCTACATGGGTTATTGGTTGATTGTCTGAGTATCTGTATGGGTGCCTGAGTGTTTGTGTGGGTGGGGTGTGTGTGACTCTGTGCATAGAAGTGTGAGTTGGTGATTCACTGGGTGCATGGTTTCAAGAGTGCATCTGTGATGGACTGTATGGGTGGGTGAGTGTGTGTATGGGTGTGTTAGTGATTGAATGTATATCTCAGTGGTACATGTGTGAGTAACTACATATGTGAAAGGCAGTATATATGTGTGTTGGAGTATATAAATGGCTATAAGTGAGAGTGTGTGATTGTGAGAGTGGCTGTATGGATGAGTGTGTACTTGTATCAGTGATTGTATAAGAGCGTAAGAATGTGCTAGTATTTGTATGAGTAAGTGAGCTGGTGTGTGTATAACTGTATAGGTGAGTAAATGGGTGTGTGATTAAGTTTTTTGCATGACTGACTAGGTGTGTGAGTACCTCTATGGATGAGTGGCGGTGTGTGAGTGTTTATATAGGTGTATGAGTGCATATGATAGTCCTGTACTGAGTGACTAAGTATGAGTGACTGTACGGGTGAGTGAGTGGATGTGTGTGTAGACCTAAGAATCAGTGAGTGGGTATGTAGTTTTTGGTGTTGGAGTGTCTATGGTTTTGAGAATGGCAGTCTGTAATTTAGAGTGGGTGTATCAAAAGTTATATTAGGGTGTGAGAAGATGCATGAAATTATCACATGGATGATGTCATCAGTGATGTCATTTGAGATGGCATCAGTGATGTCATCAGTGATGTCACTGACCATGTCATGAGTGATGTAATATGTGACGTCATCAGCAGTGCATTGCGGGCGCGAGTTATAGTTAGCTGAACTAACTATAACAGGGAATTTCTATGGTTTTGTACGAGTGAAATGTCCAACTAACTATAACTGTCCCTAAAACCTATGGTTTTTTCAGTGAATTTCAAAGGTTTTTAAATGCTAATTTCTAACTATAACGTGTCTGAAACCTATGGTTTTTCAGTGAATTTCAAAGGTTTTTAAATGCTAATTTCTAACTATAACGTGCCTGAAACCTATGATTTTTAAGTGAATTTCAAAGGTTTTTTTAAATGCTAGTTTCTAACTATGCCTACAGAGGTAGGACATGTGAAGAAAGAAGAAAAAACGCACAGAAAGAAGCAAAAGATGTGCAGAAAGAACCAACAGAGGAGCAGAAAGAGGCCTTGTTGCAAAATCATCCTGTGCCCACAACTTTTTCAGACGGGTACTGGTGGTAACTGACTCTGACTAACCAGAGCCAGTGCTATGCTAAAAGACACTTAGAATACAGTGAAAACACCTACATACACTAGGGAACACTATGCCTTGGGGTACCCCTGTGATTAGCATGACCTCCTCTGCAAGTCCCTAGTACATAATAGGGCAGGGGATTAAAACTACCTCTTAAAACGCGCTACAGGGCGCGTTTGCACAGTGGTGAAGGGAGGGGGGCCTGAGGTGACATGTGTGCAAACGCACCCCGTGGTGCGTTTTAAGTTGCGGGATTAAGTCCCTTGAATTCTGAGGGTCCCTAGGGCCCAACTAGCCCCCAGGTACCTACAGTTAGGACCACCGAGCTGAGTTGCAGAGAGGCGTTCCGAGGCCACGCACCTTTTTTCACCTCTCTGCAACGCAAGTCTGTTGTGCTTACTAAAGGTACCGGGTGGGCTAGTTGGCCCCCAGGGTCCCTCAGGATTCAAAGTGAATTAATTCCCCAACTTAAAACGCACCACAGGGCATGTTTGCGCACATGTCACCTGAGGCCCCGCCCCCTCCCTTCACCACTGTGCAAACGCGCCCCGTGGTGCGTTTTAAGTTGGGGATTAGGTCACCTTGAATCCTGAGGGTCCCTGGGGCCCAACTAGCCCACTAGGTACTTCCAGTAAGCACCACAGGCCTGCGTTGCAACGCCTGTAACAAATTGTGCAGTTGTGTTTAGGTAGTGAAGAGGGTCGTGCTGGGGGTAGTGTTTTAGGGTTGAGGGTAGTGCAGTGGCATTTGTGTAGTATAGGGGGTCATGCTGGGGGTAGATTTAGGGTTTAGGGTAGTGCAGTGGTGTTTGGGTAGTGTAGGGAGTCGTGCTGGGGGAGTGTTTTAGGGTTTAGGGTAGTGCAGTGGTGTTTGGGTAGTGTAGGGGGTCGTGCTGGGGGTAGTGTTTTAGGGTTTAGGGTAGTGCAGTGGTGTTTGGGTAGTGTAGGGGGTCGTGCTGGGGGTAGTGATTTAGGGTAGTGCAGTGGTGTTTGGGTAGTGTAGGGGGTACTGCTGGGGGTAGTGTTTTAGGGTTTAGGTTAGTGCAGTGGTGTTTGGGTAGTGTAGGGGTACTGCTGGGGGTAGTGTTTTAGGGTTTAGGGTAGTGCAGTGGTGTTTGTGTAGTGTAGGGGGTAGTGTTTTAGGGTTTAGGGTAGTGCAGTGGTGTTTGTGTAGTATAGGAGGTCGTGTTTTAGGGTTTAGGGTAGTGCAGTGGTCTTTGGGTAGTGTAGGGAGTCGTGCGGGGTAGTGTTTTAGGGTTTAGGGTAGTGTAGGGGGTCATGCCGGGGGTAGTGTTTTAGGGATTAGGGTAGTGCATTTGTGTTTGGGTAGTGTAGGGGTCATGCGGGGGTAGTGTTTTAGGGTTTAGGGCCTAAACACACCCCTCTAGTCTCTTTATGAGGCTAGAGTTCGAAGTACATAAGTTATAAGTTATTTAAACACAGTAATAGCACAAATACACGTTTGGGCCCTAGGGGCATACCAAACCATATACCAATAAAGTGGTATAAGAACCACGACTGAGCTAGACACTAGGCCTAGAGCCTCTAGAAGTGCTTGGACCACAAGGAACCACCCAAGGTAGTGACACAGGGGACCCACGGGGACGCGTGCAGTGTAATTACACAGCCGCGAAACACCGTTAACTTCTATGGAGAAAGTCGCGGTTTGGAAATTAAAGAAAAGGGACACTTAAAGAAGGACTTGGAGCAAACCCTTTGAGAACTAGGTCGTTCTAGAGTCTCTACCCACGGGAGCACCGGAGTACTCTTGTTACCTCACCCAGGGAAGCCGGGTGCATAGGTGCCTTTCGGGGTCGGGTTTCGTCGTCGATTTGAATGGCGATCTGCGGCAAAGTGCTGCTGGCGACCAAGTGGAAAGTGTCCGGGTGGATCCAAGAGTGGATCGGAGATCTGAAGAACCTGAAAGCAGAGGGGACAGAGTCTGGGTCACTAGCCATTGACCAGGAAGGCGATGAGCAGATGCCCACCGATGTCGAGTGCTTCAGGTAGGTTGATGGTCATCTTGACTCTTCAGCCACGAGGGCCAGGAGGCGTTGTCGGCGACCAGGAGCAGGATTCGGGCTGGTACACGATGTCTGTCGAGTGCTGAGGTGTCGGCGACCAGATTGGACCCAACAAGCCTTGGCAACGGCAAGTCTCGATGAAGTTGAAGATTGACGATGATGCAGACCAGCAAGGTCTGAGGAACTCACCCAGCAAGGGTAAGTGAGGGCAAGCCTGGAGCAACCAGGGAGCCCAAGAAGAAAAGGATTGGCCTTCGAGAAGGGCTACTAGCCAACGGGCTAGCGACCGCGAAGGAGCCTCAAGACGGTGCACGTGGAGCTGGCTCACAGGACACTCGTGGAGTGGAGGCCAGTGATCTTCGGTGCTGTTGGTGCTGGAGGCTAGGGCTACTCGGAGCCCAAAGCACGACTTCGTGGGAGACCCAGAAGAGGATGCACTAGCAAATGCGTGCGGGGTCCAGGGGTCACGGTTCCACGTTACCCACGACAGCTATGGGCCTCAGCTTTGCTGGGGAATGAGGGCAGCCTCGGGAAGTCTGGAAATCCACCTCTGGTGATGCAAAGACTCGGCGTCCGACGGGAGCTTAGGCGATGCAGACCGGACAATTGCTTCTTTGGTGCCTACCAAGCAGGGGAGTCACTCCTTGACCCCAAGGGAGATTCTTCTGTCCTCTAGTCTTGAGTAGAGCGTCGAAGGTCCAGGATTCTGTGTCAGAGTTTCGTCCAGGGATAATCTAAAGTACTAAGGACTGGGTTCCTATACTTATACTAAGTTTAGGGGTTGGACTACTCTGTGGCCCCACCTATGGGTGGGTCAGGGCAGAGGGGTGGCTACACCCTTTCCCTTTGTCCAGTTCGCGCCAAAGCAGGGGCTGCAAGCCCCTGATCCGGTTTGAACTGGGGTATGCACAGGGACACCAAGTGTGCCCCCAGTGCAGGACTTCAAAGCACCCGAAAGTGCTCCCGCCCAGCCCCAATACACACTATCCTGTCTGGGGAGGTGGTCACACCTCCCTGGGACAGGAAACCTATTGTCCAGGCCTCCCCTGCTGGAGTTTCGTCCAGCAGCAGGAGGCCAGACTTGTGTCTGTGGCAGCAGCATCCATTTTGTGATGCCAGGGCTTTAGAAAGAAGTTACCGGCCAGGCCAGGGTTAACATGTCTCTCCCTCTAGAAGGGTGGAATGCTACCCCCGTCGCCAGAATTGGCGGGGGTAGTATTCCAAGATATTTGACACCAAACACGACATGTTTCGGTGCAGCCATTCCAAAGTTAGCATTTAACGCGAGGTTATAATGCGCTTAAGAGTATATGGTCAGGCTGCACTACAAACAGCATCAGAGAAGGGTCTCCGAACGCTGCAGAGGGGCCCTGCTCATGCAGGGGCACCCTCTCACATAGGAACCACGCACTCTGCCTTCAGGATTGATATGGCCTGCCATAGGAGTGACTTATAGGTTTATATGTGTGTATGTATATAGTGATATAGGTAACCTATATCACAGTAAGGGGTGCATGCACCACCTTACCCAGGCTGCAGTAGCAGACCTGTGGTGTCAGTTTGGATGGCCTTCCAGGGGTGGCACAATACATGCTGCAGCCCCTGGTAGGCCTCTGAGGTACCTATGCCCTGGGTACATAGTATACCATATACTAGGGACTTATAAGGGCACTCCAGATTCCAATCAGTGATGTGCCTAAGGCACATGGAAACCATTTTAGAGAGGAAGCAGCTAGGCTGGGGTTCTGATTAGCAGGGCCCCAGCCAGACTAAGGTCGAAAAACAGTGAAGCATCAGCAAAAAGTGGGGGTACCCATGTGAAGCAGATCCTACTCTCCTACACAACCCCCCCAAACGTAGGGACATTAAACTAACCTTGCCCAGTTAAGTCTTCATGTTCTAAGTGGAAGTACCTAGAGAGTCCATCTGCATTGGCATGGTTACTCCCAGGTCTATGTTCCACTGTGAAGTCCATCCCCTGTAGGGAAATGGACCACCTAAGCAGTTTGGGGTTTTCACCCTTCATTTGTTTTAGCCATAAGAGGGGCTTATGGTCTGTTTGAACAAGGAAGTGAGTACCAAACAAGTATGGCCTCAACTTCTTCAGAGCCCAGACCACAGCAAAGGCCTCCCTCTCAATGGCTGACCAACGTTTCTCTCTAGGGGTCAGCCTTCTGCTAATGAAAGCTACTGGCTGATCCTGACCTTCTTCATTCAATTGTGACAGTACAGCCCCTACCCTCAATTCAGATGCATCAGTTTGAACAATGAACTTCTTGGAGTAATCAGGACTCTGTAGAATGGGAGCAGTGCACATGGCCTGCTTCAGGTCATCAAATGCCTTTTGACAGCTAACTGTCCACTGAACCTTTTTGGGCATTTTCTTGGAAGTTAAGTCATTCAGGGGTGTCACTATTGATCCATACCCCTTGACAAATCTCCTATAGTACCCAGTCAGGCCTAAGAAGGCTCTCACCTGAGTCTGGGTAGTTGGAGCAGTCCAGTCCATGATGGTCTGGATCTTGCTCTGCAAGGGTTGAACCTGGCCTCCACCCACAAGGTGGCCCAGGTACACAACCTGACTCTGCCCTATCTGGCACTTGGTGGCCTTGATAGTCAGGCCTGCCTTTTGCAGGGCCTGTAAAACATTTCTGAGGTGGACCAGGTGATCCTCCCAGGTGGAGCTAAAGACAGCAATATCATCAAGATATGCTGCACTATAGGCTTCCAGACCTGTAAGGACTGTATTCACCAACCTCTGAAAAGTGGCAGGTGCATTCTTCAGACCAAAGGGCATCACCACAAATTGATAATGCCCACTAGGGGTTGAGAATGCTGTTTTTGGCTTTGCAGCATCAGCTAGTCTGATCTGCCAGTAGCCAGCTGTCAAGTCAAATGTGCTTAGATACTTGGCTGAGGCCAAAGTGTCTATTAGCTCATCTGCCCTTGGTATTGGATGGGCATCAGTCCTAGTGACTGCATTGAGACCCCTGTAGTCCACACAAAACCTCATCTCTCTTTTTCCACCACTGGTGTGAGGTTTTGGCACAAGGACCACTGGACTAGCCCAAGGGCTATCTGAGGGTTCAATAACTCCCAAATCCAACATTTTCTGGACTTCAGTCCTGATACAGTCCCTGACATGGTCAGGTTGCCTATAAATCTTATTTTTAATAGGCAGACTGTCCCCAGTGTCCACTTCATGAGTGCACCAGGTGGTCTGACTGGGTGTCAGTGAAAACATGTGTCTAAACTGATTGAGCACCTGTCTACAATCAGTTTGCTGCTGGGTAGTGAGGCTGCCTGCCAAGGCTACACCATCTACTGACCCATCGTCAGGGTTCTGTGAGAGCAGGTCAGGGAGTGGGTCACTCTCTTCCTCCTGCCCTTCATCAGTAGCCATGAGCAAGCCCATGTCTGCCCTGGTGCCACATATGGTTTTAACCTGTTGACATGGAGAACCCTGTGGGGACTCCTGGGTGTTCCTAGGTCTACTAAGTAGGTAACCTCACCCTTCTGCTCAACAATAGTGTGGGTCCACTCCATTTGTCTTGGAGAGCTGCTGGGGCCACTGGCTCCAACACCCACACCTTCTGTCCTGGCTGGTAAACAGTCAGTACAGCCTTTTGGTCATGCCAGGCCTTTTGAAGTTCCTGGCTAGCCTCAAGGTTTTTAGTTGCCTTTTTCATATACTCAGCCATCCGGGAGCGGAGACCAAGTACATAGTCCACTATGTCTTGCTTTGGGGGCTTGAGAGGTAACTCACATCCTTCCTTCACCAAGCACAGTGGACCCCTGACAGGGTGGCCAAACAAAAGTTCAAAAGGGCTGTAACCAACCCCCTTCTGAGGCACCTCCCTATATGCAAATAAAAGGCAGGGCAAGAGTATGTCCCATCTTCGCCTAAGCTTTTCTGGGAGCCCTTTAATCATGCCCTTCAAGGTTTTGTTGAATCTCTCAACTAAACCATTGCATTGTGGGTGATAGGGTGTGGTGAACTTGTAAGTCACTCCACACTCCTTCCACATTGCTTTTAAGTAACCAGACATAAAGTTAGCACCCCTGTCTGATACTACCTCCTTAGGAAAGCCCACTCTTGAGAAAATTCCCAGGAGGGCCCTTGCCACCACAGGTGCTGTAGTGGTCCTAAGGGGAATAGCCTCTGGGTACCTGGTGGCATGATCCACTACCACCAGGATAAACCTGTGCGCAGATGCTGTTTGGGGATCCATGGGACCAACAATGTCAATCCCCACCCTTTCAAAGGGAACCCCCACCACAGGTAGTGGTATCAGGGGGGCCTTTGTAGTGCTACCTGCCTTGCCACTGGCCTGGCAGGTTACACAGGAGTGACAAAACTCCTTTGTGTCTTCAGACATGTGGGGCCAGTGAAAGTGAGGGACAATTCTGTCCCAAGTCTTGTTCTGGCCCAGGTGACCTGCTAAGGGAATATCATGGGCTAGGGTCAATAGGAAGCCCCTGAACTTCAGAGGTATAACCAACCTCCTGGTAGCACCAGGCTTGGGGTCTCTACACTCTGAGTACAAGAGTCCATCATCCCAATACACAGTATGGGGACCACTAGCTTTCCCAGCAGCCTCAGCAGCAGCTTGCTGTCTGAGGGGTTCAAGAGAGGGGCAGCTCTGCTGCTCCTGGCTCAGATCTGCCCTGGAAGGTCCCCCTGTCCCCAAGAACTCAACCTGGTCAGGTTCAAGCTCCTCTGGGACAGCTCCTTCCTCAGGACTGAGATCATCCCCCTCAAGGGACTGATCTTCCTTCTGAGCCAAGGGGGAAGGCACTGCCTTTACCCTACTCCTCCTCCTCTTGGAAGGCACTTTGTCCATTATTCCAGAATCCAAGGCCTGTTCAGTGCTAGACATTTTGGCTTGTGACCTGGTCACAGCAAACACATTTGCAGGGATCCCCAGCATTTCTGCATGGGTCCTGAGCTCCACTTCTGCCCAAGCTGAAGTTTCTAAGTCATTGCCAAGCAAGCATTCGACTGGTAGGTTTGCACTCACCACAACCTTCTTAAGGCCAGTTACCCCTCCCCAGGAGAAGTTAACAACTGCCAGAGTATGGTCTGTTCTGACATTGCTAGCATTGGTCACTTGGTACATCTCACCAAGTATAACTTGCCCAGGATTCACAAGGTCTTGTGTCACCATGGTGACACTTGCCCCTGTGTCCCTAAATGCCAAAGCCTCTCGTCCATTGATTAAAGGCTGTTGTCTGTACTTGCCCAGATTACTGGGACTCACAGAGGAGGTCACATCCATGCCTCCATCACAGACTAACACAGCCTGAGTGAGTTCTCTGACTAGGTCAGAGCCCACCTCAGTACCCAGGGTCAACCCTACTAAACCCTTGGCTGTAGTACTCCCACCACCAACTGTAACTGTACTAGGGGGAACAGGTGCCTTAGGGGCATTGGTGGGGGCTGGACTTGAGTCTTTGGACTTGGTGCAATCACTGGTCCAGTGGGTCTTTTGCTTACAGACCTTGCACCATGGTTTTCTTTGGCCTTTCCCTTTTGTAGACTGTGAATCCCCACCTGAAGAAGATGTTTGGGGGCCTGGTGAAGACTTTTGATCTTTACCCTTCTCCCCACCCTTATCAGAGTTCTTAGAATCTTGCTTCTTAGGGTCACCACCTTGGTTCTGTACCTTCTGCCTCACCCTGGTTCTGACCCATTTGTCTGCCTTCTTTCCCAATTCTTGGGGAGAGGTCAGATCAGAGTCCACCAGGTACTGATGCAACAGCTGATTTTGACAGTTATTAAGAATCTGCTCCCTCATTATCAGATTGTACAATCCTGTGAAGTCACACACCTTACTGCCCATCAACCAGCCTTCCAGAGCCTTAGCAGAACAATCCACATAGTCTACCCAGTCTTGAGTCTGTGCTTTTTGGGTATCTCTGAACTTCAACCTGTATTGTTCAGTTGTTAGGCCAAACCCATCAATAAGAGCACTCTTCCAGACCTTGTAATTATCAGCATCCTCTTCTCTTACAGTGAGGAGCTTGTCTCTACCTTTGTCTGCAAAGGAGAGCCACAAGATTGCTGCCCACTGCTCCTGAGGGACCTTCTGTACTTTACAGGCCCTCTCTAGAGCAGTTATCCATTTGTGGATGTCATCCCCACTCTGGTAGGGAGGGACAATCTTGCTCAGGTTTCTATGGTCATAAGACCTTTCCCTATCTCTAGGGACATGGCTGCCACCATGGGACTCTAGTCCCAACTTTCTTCTCTCTCTGTAGAGATCTAGGGACTCCCTGTCTATAGCCAGTTGCTGTTTTCTGAGTTCAAGCTGAGCTTCCTCATATTGAATCAGCCTCTTTCTCCTCTCATGAGAGGATTCCCTCCTATGAGAGGAGACAGAGGTCCCTATTGAGGTGCCAGAGTGGTTAGACTCCTGAGAAGGAGATCTAGACCTTCTGGGCACACTCACAATCCTTCCTGGGGGACAAAGTGGAGGTCATTCTGAGCCTCCTCCTCATCCACAGGAGGAATTGGTTTATCCAGGTCAGGGTCATTGTCACCCTCCTGGTCAGTTCCAGAGGGGGGGCTGGGGGTGTTGCTACCCCTGGCCCCATCCTCATCTTCTGCCCCACCCTCTGCTCCTACCCCTTCAGTCCCTAAGGGCCTGCTGAGATCATAAGCCTCTAACATCTCTCTCAGATGTTGGGTGGTGGGGCTTTGGCCTGTCGTCAGTTTCCTCAAATTGCATAATGCTCTCAATTCCAAGAATGGGAGTGTATCATACTTGGAGGGAAGAAGCCCAGGGGCTTCTGGCAAGGACTCACTGGGTCCTGGCTTTGAAGACATCACTAGTGAGGTGTGGTGTATGCACTACCTACTCTAGTGTGGCCTACTAAACTCTCTTTAGTTGTAGAAAGGGTGTGCTATCCCTTAACACACAACTCTAAGTTCAGTAGAACTTACTGTATTCTAAGCTTAATTTATATGTACCTTAGGTACCTTTAGTGGTTTTCAGTTGATCAATTCAATTGAGATTATCTGGTAAAACAATAGCAAGCTGGAATCCCACCGCTGCCACCAATGTGAGAAGTTGGCCTGGCATATGCTGTCCACTAATTATAGTGGGCACCTTGCACCAGTCCAAACAACCCCTTATTGGAGATAGGTTAAAGACAACCTTATTGAAAGCTATCCTTGTGGTAGCTATGGAGAGCAGCCTTCAGGCTAAGTCTTGAAGGAATGTAAAGCAGCTTGTTTTACCAGTCTATAATCTCTTGAGTGATCAAATGAAAGAGCACCACACCAGGTATATATTCAAAATATATGTATTTATTGCTAAACACACCCCTCTAGTCTCTTTATGAGGCTAGAGTTCGAAGTACATAAGTTATAAGTTATTTAAACACAGTAATAGCACAAATACACGTTTGGGCCCTAGGGGCGTACCAAACCAAATACCAATAAAGTGGTATAAGAACCACGACTGAGCTAGACACTAGGCCTAGAGCCTCTAGAAGTGCTTGGACCACAAGGAACCACCCAAGGTAGTGACACAGGGGACCCACGGGGGACGCGTGCAGTGTAATTACACAGCCGCGAAACGCCGTTAACTTCTATGGAGAAAGTCGCGGTTTGGAAATTAAAGAAAAGGGACACTTAAAGAAGGACTTGGAGCAAACCCTTTGAGAACTAGGTCGTTCTAGAGTCTCTACCCACGGGAGCACCGGAGTACTCTTGTTACCTCACCCAGGGAAGCCGGGTGCATAGGTGCCTTTCGGGGTCGGGTTTCGTCGTCGATTTGAATGGCGATCTGCGGCAAAGTGCTGCTGGCGACCAAGTGGAAAGTGTCCGGGTGGATCCAAGAGTGGATCGGAGATCTGAAGAACCTGAAAGCAGAGGGGACAGAGTCTGGGTCACTAGCCAGTGACCAGGAAGGCGATGAGCAGATGCCCACCGATGTCGAGTGCTTCAGGTAGGTTGACGGTTGTCTTGACTCTTCAGCCACGAGGTCCAGGAGGCGTTGTCGGTGACCAGGAGCAGGATTCGGGCTGGTACACAATGTCTGTCGAGTGCTAAGGTGTTGGCGACCAGATTGTACCCAACAAGCCTTGGCAACGGCAAGTCTCGATGAAGTTGAAGATTGACGATGATGCAGACCAGCAAGGTCTGAGGAACTCACCCAGCAAGGGTAAGTGAGGGCAACCCTGGAGCAACCAGAGAGCCCAAGAAGAAAAGGATTGGCCTTGGTGAAGGGCTACTAGCCAACGGGCTAGCGACCGCGAAGGAGCCTCAAGACGGTGCACGTGGAGCTGGCTCACAGGACACTCGTGGAGTGGAGGCCAGTGATCTTCAGTGCAGTTGGTGCTGGAGGCTAGGGCTACTCGGAGCCCAAAGCACGACTTCGTGGGAGACCCAGAAGAGGATGCACTAGCAAATGCGTGCGCTGTCCAGGGGTCACGGTTCCACGTTACCCATGACAGCTACGGGCCTCAGCTTTGCTGGGGACTCAGGGCAGCCTCGGGGAAGTCTGGAAATCCACCTCTGGTGATGCAAAGACTTCGGCGTCCGACGGGAGCTTAGGCGATGCAGACCGGACAATTGCTTCTTTGGTGCCTGCCAAGCAGGGGAGTCACTCCTTGACCCCAAGGGAGATTCTTCTGTCCTCTAGTCTTGAGTAGAGCGTCGAAGGTCCAGGATTCTGTGTCAGAGTTTCGTCCAGGGATAATCTAAAGTCCTAAGGACTGGGTTCCTATACTTATACTAAGTTTAGGGGTTGGACTACTCTGTGGCCCCACCTATGGGTGGGTCAGGGCAGAGGGGTGGCTACACCCCTTTCCCTTTGTCCAGTTCACGCCAAAGCAGGGGCTGCAAGCCCCTGATCTGGTTTGAACTGGGGTATGCACAGGGACACCAAGTGTGCCCCCAGTGCAGGACTTCAAAGCACCCGAAAGTGCTCCCGCCCAGCCCCAATACACACTATCCTGTCTGGGGAGGTGGTCACACCTCCCTGGGACAGGAAACCTATCGTCCAGGCCTCCCCTGCCGGAGTTTCGTCCAGCAGCAGGAGGCCAGACTTGTGTCTGTGGCAGCAGCATCCATTTTGTGATGCCAGGGCTTTAGAAAGAAGTTACCGGCCAGGCCAGGGTTAACATGTCTCTCCCTCTAGAAGGGTGGAATGCTACCCCCGCCGCCAGAATTGGCGGGGGGTAGTATTCCAAGATGTTTGACACCAAACACGACATGTTTCGGTGCAGCCATTCCAAAGTTAGCATTTAACGCGAGGTTATAATGCGCTTAAGAGTATATGGTCAGGCTGCACTACAAACAGCATCAGAGAAGGGTCTCCGAACGCTGCAGAGGGGCCCTGCTCATGCAGGGGCACCCTCTCACATAGGAACCACGCACTCTGCCTTCAGGATTGTTAAGGCCTGCCATAGGAGTGACTTATAGGTTTATATGTGTGTATGTATATAGTGATATAGGTAACCTATATCACAGTAAGGGGTGCATGCACCACCTTACCCAGGCTGCAGTAGCAGACCTGTGGTGTCAGTTTGGATGGCCTTTCAGGGGTGGCACAATACATGCTGCAGCCCCTGGTAGGCCTCTGAGGTACCTATGCCCTGGGTACATAGTATACCATATACTAGGGACTTATAAGGGCACTCCAGATTCCAATCAGTGATTTGCCTAAGGCACATGGAAACCATTTTAGAGAGGAAGCAGCTAGGCTGGGGTTCTGATTAGCAGGGCCCCAGCCAGACTAAGGTCGAAAAACAGTGAAGCATCAGCAAAAAGTGGGGGTACCCATGTGAAGCAGATCCTACTCTCCTACAATGCTTAAACAAAACTCCATCTTCCAAAATCCGTAAGAAAGGAGAATTGCTCAACGCTCTTAACTCTCTAATCCTCCTAGCAGAGGTAACCACCACTAGGAATGCCACCTTAACAGACAAGTATCTTACATCAACTGAAAGCAGAGGTTGAAAAGAAACTCCCGGGACCGGCAGACTGTGGGTAGGTGTAGACCCGCCAGTGGCTGCGTACTACAATTGGCACTGTACTATTCAGTGTTCTAGACTCTGCCGGTACACGATGAAGCAATAACTTGACCCAATTAGGGTTGAGACTCTAATCTAACAGGTACCACTTTTTTTGGGTGCTGTACGAGTGGACACTTTATTATACCATTGGGGTCCACCACCAAAAAAGTGTAGTTAGATTTTAAATGGTCCTGAAGAATTGCCTTCTATTTGAATCAATGGCAAGAAACATGTTGACCTGTTCAGCGCACATCCCCAATACTTTATAAGAGGGGTGTGCACTAATCACGTTTTTAACTAAGAGAGCGACCACGTTCATTAAAATAATTCCGAGTGGATCGCTTCCTCTTATTTTTAACTTCACCTTTACACTTTCCACATCTACACTTTCCACAGAACCCCCAAACACACTATATCTTACGGCATCAGGAATAAAGATCTCCGCTAAAAGGCCCCAATTCGGGCGCCGATCGGGTATTGCAGCGCCGACCCGATAAGGAGCAGACCCGATGATGAGGCAATACATCCTGTGACTTGGGTGTGTGAGGGTCTTTTTCCAAAAGGAGGAAATGTTCTCCTGCCTGTCGTGATTTAATAACTATGTATCACTGACTTGATATCAACCTACTGTATTCTTTAGGAACAGCATACCATTCGGTTTGTTGAAAAGAAACTCCCTGCAGAGCCTGAAGCTCCAAGGGCAAATCCCATGGAGGGACTGGCGGCCGACCCACAGGTCTAGATGTGCAAAAACTCTTCAAGAGTCTAACCACCAAATCAAAATTAGTGCTAGAATTGGACCCAAGCTCTCTAAAGGCTCGTATTGCAGCCCACTGTGCCCTTAGAGTAGGTACTACCAAATGTGTCTAAAACCCATCCAGTAGAAACTGAAAAAAAGGAGAGATATCACACTAGACCGCAGAAAGACACTTTGAGACACACTAAACCTCAAAATTCACCCAGTGTTTAGCAGAAGACTTGAGCATGAAGGGGCATCTATAACCCTGAATAATCTCAGCTAAATGCAGTGGCAACCCTCTCAGCTGGAGCCCAATACCCTCAAGCTCCAGACTAACAAAGCTAATCTCTGAGGAGGTAGATACTCCACTGACCTGAGAGGGGAGGGAAACACTAGGAACTCTTTGCTCTGGCGCTACAGAACCATTTCCCCTGGGTTTCCTTGCCCTGGCACATCGCTCCCTCCCATAAGAGGGGTCCGGCATCCGTGGTTATCACTAACTCTGGAGGAACATGAAGAGGGAACCCCCTGCATAAGGACTACTCCCTCATCCATTTTTGTAGTTGTGCCTTTATTGAGTCCTTGTCAGGGACAAACTTCTCCCAATCCATGGAAGATGGACTCCAATACTTTGCTTGAAGAATTAATAACGGACTCAGGTGCAGTCTCGCCCACGAGACCAGGAACACACAAGAAGCCATGTGACCCTGTGTCTGAGCCAAAGTCGACCAGTTGCAACCGTACTGGATAAGAGAGACAAGAGGGTCTCCCTCAATCTCACCGCTCTCTCTGTTGAAAGAAAGACCATGCCCAATTCCATCCTGAAATGGGCTCAGATGAAAGTCCTGTCCTGAGAAGGATCCAGATTGCTCTTTTCGAGCTTGATTAGAAGACCACGGTTCAGAAGACAGGTTCCCATAACCGCCTAACCCTACAACATTTCCTGTACTGACAGGGAATGCAGTAGCCAATCGTCTAGATAAGGAAAAACACTCCGACCCTGAAGATGGAGTAGTGCCAATAAAGGTGCCATCATTTTAGTAAACACCCTTGGGGCAGATTGGATGGCAAACTTCAGTACCTGGAATTGAAAGTGCTCCTTCAGGACATAAAACCCGAGAACTTTTTGATGAGGTACCGCAGTGGGAATATGAAAATCTGTATCTGTTAAATCTATGGCAATCATGAATGCTTTTTCTGGAATCAAAGGACTAATTCTCTGGATAGTCTCCATTTTGAATGGAATGTTCCGAATCCATTTGTTGACCCCTCTCAAGCTTATGATCAACCTGAATTGACCTTATAGTTTGGAAACTATGAAGATTCTCGAGTAAACCCCTTGACCCCTTCCTGCCCTGGGGATTGGGCCCACCATCCTCATCTGAACCAGACCGAGAAGAGCCGCCTTCAAAGCTGATCTCCAGATCCTGTCTGGAGGATCTGGTGTAGAAATGATCCCTGAATCCCAAGGAAGTTCCAGGAACTCAATTAAGGGCCTGATTTAGATCTTGGCAGATGGGTTACTCCATCACAACAGTGGCAGATTCCCAGTCTGCCAAAATATGAATTCTATTTTATCCTATGGGGTTTATATTTCGGTGGACAGAATATCCGTCACCGTTGTGACGGAGTTACCCGTCCACCAAGATCTAAACCAGACCCTAAGCATCCAGTCCACACCACCTGGTGAGCCCATGCATCTGAAGTAGATTCCTCCCAAGCATGAAGATAGGATTTTATCCTGCTGCCCACTGGAAGGAAAGAGCTGGTTCCAGCATAGTCAGAACCGCTGCAGAGATGGAGAGGCATCCTCCCCTTTCTGATCTCCCTGAATCCGGGAACCCTTCCCTTTTTGAGTCCTGTAGAAAGAAAACTGTTGTTGTTGCTGATACTGCTGACCAGACCTCCAGGAGGGCTGATGAAAAGAAGACATAGAAAATGAGGAGCAAGCTTGTTCTGTCTCTCTTTGTGCTCTTCTGCTTCTCTTCTCTCTCCTTTACTTGACTGCCTCTCCCCTTTTGGCCTTTGCTTTTCTGCCCTTTTTCACTTTCTTTTCATTTGCTTACTCTGCCCTTATTACATTTTTCCCCCCTGCTTTCGTCGACCCTGCCGCTGCAATCCCCCAAGACCCCGCCCCACTTCAGTGTCCCTTACCATGTTTTCCCGCCTCCCAACTGTCCAGCCCTCCCGCAGCACTACTTAATGGTGCCAGCTGGCCCCACAAAGGCAAGCTCGCCTGTGCCCGTCTGTGCCTGGACAGCGCCCAGTGCCAGGGACCCTGGTTCTGGACTGTCCACTGCTATGACCCCAGCACTCGCCACGCCCTCAACCCTAAACGTCACGCCACCTGCCACCTAGCGTCACCAAAGAAGACCCATGAACCCTTCACCTGCTGAAACTGCAACCACGCCTTCACCCACGCGAACACACCGGCTCCTCTCGCCGCCCAGCCGACAAACAGCGCACCCGACCAAATCAGCTGCATACCCCTCAATGAGCGATCCCTCCCCAAACACGCCATGGAAATCTGGGACCTCCTCGACGCTACCTCTCCCGACATCACTTTCTTCACGGAAACCTGGACCAACCCATTCTCTGGACCGGACATCGCCATCCCCAATGGTTACATAAATCACCCGCAACGACGGTCCGACCGCCCAGGAGGAGGCATCACCATCACCCACAAGAACAACCTCCGACTAACCACGCACTCCAATGACCCAACGAAGACCATGGAACACCTCCACATCCAGATCCAGAACAAGCCCAACACCACTTTCCACGGGACACTTGTCTACAGACCACCGGGACTCAAACGGCCTTTACCAATGCCATCGTAGACCTTATTGCACCCCAAGCTCTCGCATCCAGCGACTACATCCTACTCGGAGACCTCAACTTCCACATAGACAACCCCAGTGACCAGAACACCTCCTCCCTACTGGAGAACCTCACCAACATCGGCCTCAGCAGCAGGTCACCTCACCGACCCACACAGCCGGATATACGCTCAACTCCATTTTCTCCCCCAGCGGGAACAGCAGCTACAGCCACACCACTGAACTCTCCTGGATCGACCACCACTGCGTGCATCTCGCCTTCGCCATGCCCACCATACACCACCGCCCTCATCGCCCCCCCCTGTTGCAGCTGTGGCAAGGCCACCGAAGTACTTCTCATCGACTCCCTCAGCACAACCACTCTGCCCACGCCAACTGACGCCAACACCGCAGCATGTAACCGCAACTGATGGATCTCCGACTGCGCCGACACTCTGGCACCCCTCAAGAAGAGACCAGGCAAGCAACACACCTACCAAGCCAGCTGGTTCACTCCCACTCTCCACAAGTCCAGACGTACCTGTCGATGACTCGAGAAGAGATGGAGGAACAACAAAACCCTGGAAACCCACGCAACCTTCAAATCTGCCGTCAACGCACACCACCACCTCCTCAAAACCACAAAGAAAATGGCCTTCCAAGACAGAATTAATACCAACGCACACAACAGCAAAGAACTCTTTGCCATCATCAAGGAGTTCGCCAGGCCCAACAGCGAGACCTCAGATGTCCCACCCTCCCAAGACCTCTGCAACAAACTCGGCACCATCTTCCACCACAAGATCAAACAGCTCTGACGCACTAGACCCTGCCACTACGCCCACCTCCACCGCACGCCACCTCGCCGCACCCCAACAGACCATGCTCAGTTGGACCCCGCTCACAATAGAGGACACGCTCAAGACCATGAAGAGCATCCATTCAGGAGCCTCGTCGGATCCTTGCCCGTACCACATCTTCCACAGAGCAGCTGCCGCCATCAACCCCCAGCTTTGCTGCACCATCAACTGCTCCACCAAAACCGCCCCCTTCTTCGACGACTGTTAACACGCCGATATCAACCCCTTTCTAAAGAAGCCATTCTCAGACACAACAGACCTCAAGAACGTCAGACCTATCTCCCTCTTCCCCTTCCCAGCCAAAGTCATCGAGAAGGCCATCAACGCCCAACTCTCCGAGGTCATCGAAGTAAACCAGGTCCTGGACTCCTCCCAATACGGCTTCTGAAGCAACCACAGCACATAGACCGCACTCCTCGCTGCCACCGACGACATCCGCTCCTTCCTCGACTAAGGCGAGACCGCAGCCCTCATCCTACTGGACCTCTAGGCCACTTTCAACACTATCTCCCACCGCACTCTAACCACAAGACTCCACAACACCGGCATCCGCCACAAGGCACTGTACTGGATCCACTCTTTCCTCACCCGCCAGTCACAGCGAGTCAACCTACCCCCGTTCCTCTCAGAGTCTACAGAGATCAGCTTTGGAGTGCCCCAGGGTTCCTCCCTGAGTTCCACCCTCTTCACCATCTGCATAGCCAACCTCGCAGACATCGTCAAAAGCCACAGACTCAACATCGTCTCCTGCGCCGACGACACCCAGCTGATCCTCTCCCTCACCAACGAACCCACAACCGCCAGAACCAACTTCCACAGTGGAATGAAGGCTGTCACCACCTGGATGAAAGACAGCTGCCTCAAGCTCAACTCGGACAAGACCGAATACTCATCCTGGGTGCCATCCCTTCAGCCTGGGATGACTACTAGTGGCCAGCCGATCTGGGACCCCCTCCCACCCCTACGGACTACGCTCGCAACCTTGCATCTTACTGGACACATCACTCTCAATGAACCACCAAATCAACTCAGTTTCCTCAGCCTGCTTCTACACACTCTGTGTGCTTTGAAAGACATTCAGATGGACCCCCACAGAATCCAGAAAGACTGTCACCCACGCACTTATCACCAGCAGACTCTACTATGGCAACGCACTCTACACCGGCATCACCCAGAAACAACTCAAGAAACTACAGAACGTTCAAAACGCCGTCATCAGACTGGTCCTCGACATCCCCTGCTGCAGCCACATCACGCAACACCTCTGACAACTCTACTGGCTCCCGTTCAACAAGAGAATCACCTTCAAGCTCCTCACACATGCCTACAAAGCTCTCCACAACATAGGGCCAGCATACCTGAACCACTGCCTCACATTCCACCTACCTGCCAGACAAGTCCGTTCCACCCATCGCGCCCTAGCCTCCATCCCCAGGATCCACAAGACCAGATCCAGAGGAAGTTCCTTTTCCTACATCGCCGCCAAGACCTGGAACACACTGCCCAGCCACCTCAGGCAATCCGCGTCGCTGACCCAATTCAAGAAGGATCTCAAGACCTGGATCTTCAAATGATCCTCCACACCCAGAAGGACCAGCAGCCCCCCCGCCCCAACACCTGCAGACCCTCACGAGTGAGTAGTCGCGCTTTACAAATCCTTGATTGATTGATTGAAGCTCCTGCATTCTGGTGAAAAGATTGAGAATGTTTCTTTTCCTTAGAAATTCTGTGCAATTTCTCCTCCAGATCAGCACCAAACAACCTGGCATCCTTAAGGTGACCGCGTTTTGAGCCACATCAGTGTGCCATTCCTTTAGAAAGAGGTTCCGTCGAGCAGAGATGACTTCCCCACCAGCAAGTACAGAGGCTTGCAAAATGTCAAGGAAATATCAGACAGAAATTCCACTCGCTTCTCCATAGCCTCAAGAAGATCCGAGCACTCCAAGTCATCCTGAAAAACCTTGAAGATACATTTAAAATGTCAAATAAGAGATTGAGAGACATATTTACTATAAATTCCAGCCCTTAATGTTAGATAACTACCTGCAGAAGATTTCTTTAATGCAGAGTCAATCTTGTTACCCGTCTGATCCTTAATAATGCTTTCCTCTGCCACAGAAGTCCTGCCCACCAGACTGACAACCAACGACTCCACTGCAACAGCTTCAGGCATAGATTGATCCACCTCCTCCAAAGGATACAAACAAGACATAAATCTAGGAACGGAAATCTTGCCCGGATCCTTCCACTCCCTTTTAACAATGTCAGACAGATGTTGATGAATAGGGAGACCCAAAGGTGTAGGTTGATGAAACTGCCTTAAGACCGTGTCTGCAGATGTGCTAGGCATATTATGTCTTGCTCTACTTAGAATCTCAAGCAAAAACCCCTTATCAATGTACCTGCTCTTAAAATCCAAGGGCAAACCCTCCTCATCCTCAGAGCTGGAAATGGACGAGTACTGCTCAGTCACAGGTGTGTCAGAAGGAACCTTAACTCCAGACAAGGTCTCCAACACAGTCTTCCCTAATGCTCTCCTCCCAAGCCCTGTCCTCAGTCATCCCTAAAGTTTTATGATACCATACAGGAGAAGAGCTGGAAGAGGAATCAGCATAGTTTCTCTTTTTAGAATGTTTAGACATTGTACGAATCAACACCAAGTGTAAACAGGCAGGGAGAGGGAACTCTTGCACAGTGTAGAAAGCCTGTAAAGTGCCTCAGCCGGCTTAACTCAATACAACCACAGCCTCCTCAGAAGCAGGAACAAACATGTTCTGTCACCCTGTTCAAGAGTTACACTTTAACGAAACAACTCTCTAAGACAGCGTCTAATAAACTAGAGAGCGTCCTCCCCTGCAGTCAATTTCCAAAATTCAGTGAATGAATGTGTGTGGACCGCACCCGTGCGCCTCATGAACAGAACCCAAAACAGGAAATACGACAAGTGTGAGGCACAAGTGCCAACTCCAGTCGCCTGATTCGGCATCCACCTCTCCGGACCCAGCGACATCCTGGGGAGTAGGGTCAATTTCCACCATCTCCCCCCTACTGTAGATTCGCTGTACACTGCAAACCCTCTATGCCTTGGCCTGTGTTCTCACTCGCCTGGGCAGAAAAACAAAAACAGGAAGTGATGTGGGTAAGGGGGATGTTTATACTAAGCCTGGGTGGGAGGGGATACCACACCACTTCCTGTTGTTCTTTCCAGGCCTGAGGTGGATTCTATGTCAGAACCAGAAGCTTCAATTATGCTTCTTGTTTCTTTAGTGTAAATTTCGGCAGCCAAATCACATTCAAATAAACAAAAAACTACATTACCCATGTAACCCATACACATCACATATCACATGCCCAAATCACAATACAGTAACTCTTATAAGTATAGACGACTCATTTTTGTGTCCTCTTTCTTTCCTGCTTCACAGACAGACAAGTACAATTTAAGCTGTTTTTTTATAACTGTATATTGAGTGTTTTTTTGTTGTTGTTTGCATAAACCTGTTGGTGAGCCCTGCTGTGTGATCATCTTTATACACGCCGGCTGTCCCTGAGGCCGACTTTGCCTTGGTGGAGTGGGAGCGGACTACGGCCATCTGTGTGACGAGCATAATCCTATTTCAATTTCCACATGTGGCATTACGGGGCAATGCACATGTGCAGGTTTTCCACATGTGGCATTACGGGGCAATGCACATGTGCAGGTTTACCCCGGAAAGCTCGAAAAAGCTCAAGGAGCATTCGTTCTGCTGCCAGCGTTTCGCATGTTCCTCGGGTGGTGGCCTAAAATTGCTCCCCCTATGCCCTCACTGCTGAAAATAGCTCAGGGTTGTAAAAAGTGAGGCAGGATTGAGCTAGAGTGTTTCCAGGCTGCTCCATCCACAATTTAATTAAGGCACTGTATTGCCTGGCTGGGGTCCACACTCCAACTTTCTCTCTTGAATTGTCAAGTGACCTTTCAAGAAAATAAGAGAAGGGCACAGTGAGAACCTTACGAGGCTGATGTGGAGGTTTACCCTGATGAGAATAATGACCAGTTAGAGCTGGATTTGGTGGGCTCATTTGACTGCAGTGTACAGCAATCAGTTAATAAGGCCTTAGTCCGGGCCTTAGGACCCTTTAATCATCATTTATGTGATTATGCACGTCAACAAGGCTGGCAGCCCTTGATCCCTGTGGCTGGAAGCGATGCCGCCCTTACAAAAAAGAGCAAAGCAAAGACCCAGGGTGAGGTGCATGCTGAAGCATTTGAGAAACTGCGATGCAAAAGAGACAATGAGCATGACTATAGCTCCACCCCTCAGGGAGAGACCTCACATTCACGCAGCTCCTCCACCGAACCCCATGAGTCAGATTCGGCATCCTCTCATTCTGAGGACAGTGAAGAGGAAGATAGATCTGGGCCTAGCAAGAAGAAATGCTCTTCTTCCACCAAGAACCCTAGAGCACTTACCTTTGAACCCACAGATATTGTACATCCCACAGCTTCAAATTGGGCTCCTCTTCAAGAGGTCGCGGAATATGTCCAATCGCACCTCTGTCAGGGCTTCGATGAGGAAGTCCCTGCTCATCTTAGAGCAGAATGCCCTCACCCAGACCTGGTTGGTAAGGTCACAGATACCCCAGAAGTGGACTCTATCATGGTCACCTTTATTAGAAAGTAAGCAAAGGACCCTAAGAAGGGCCTAGACCAGTCATGGCGTAATTGCCAGGACAAGCTCCTGGACATGTCTGGCCCGTTGGCGAAGATACTAGAGTTAGTATACCATGCCAAAGAATCTAATTCACCAGTGGATCTGGATGTCCTAGTGGGTTGGGCGCAGAGGGCCATTTGTCAATTGGGAAACACCAATTGCGCTATTTCCACAGAATGATGGAGATCCATGCTCATGAGAATAGACCCGAAGCTTAATGATTTAGCCACCTCTGAAGCCGGTCCAGTGGCCGAGGGACTGTTGTTTGGGGGTCCATTAGTTAACAAATTCGCCAGGTTTGCTCCACGTATTCCACAGTGGATAAAGCCCAAATGTCACTAAAAAAGTGTTTAGAAGTAGCCTTTTTGGCAGGACCGGGGACTTTGGAGAGTGCGGGTCAGGCCGAGGATCCTTTCAAGGCTCTCAGCAAGAGTACTATCCCCGAGCCAGGGGTGGATGGTATGGGGAACTAGCTGAGCCCACCTTCTACCCCACCCATTCCTGTGGAGATCACCTCAGCTTCCATTGGAGCAATCGCAGAGAAGCACAAGGAGCAATTCATGGCACCAAATATAATACAGAGGCATCCCTTTTTCAGAGGTAACCTTGGAGGAAGAGTGGGATTGTTCCCAGACAATTGGAGGCAGATTACCTAGAATCCGTGGATCCTGGAGACCATCCTAGGATTCAAGCTAGAGTATTACAACACACGTTTCCATTCACATCCTCCAAAACAAAAGTATTTTTCCCAGAAAGAAAAGTCTTTTATGGACGTAGAAAATCAAACGTTGTTGGACAAAGGGGCTGTATGTTTTTCAGTACTGCATCCCAAGGGATTCATAAGTCCCTTTTTCCTGGTCGAAAAGAGGGGAGGTGGCTACCATTTGTTTCTAAATTTGAAAGATTTCAACATTTGGATACTATACAGATATTTTAAAATGGAGGGCATTCATTTGCTAATAGATATCCTTCAGGAAGGCGATTGGATGGTCCAGTTGGACCTGAAGGACGTCTACCTTTCCCCTTCTGTTTACCCGCCTCACAAAAGATTTCTACAATTCCTGTGGCAGGGTCAATGTTTGGAATTCACTTCCCTTCCTTTTGGTCTCTCATCAGCCCCTGGTGCTTCACCAAATTGATGATACCAGTGGTGGAGTCGCTGAGAGCTCGGGGAGTCCATCTGATAGTGTATCTAGATGACCTTCTATTGATGGCACAGGATCCTCAGACGCTCAGGACTCCTCCTTCATGGACCATTCAACCTCTGCAGAGTTTGGGTTTCATAGTCAACTTGCAGAAGTCAGTGTTGTCTCCTGCACAACAGATGGAATTTTTGGGATTGCAGATGAATTTGGTCCCGACCCAACTTATCCTTCCCTCCTAAAAGATCTGCAACATCAAGAGAAAATTGGGGTCTGCATTGTGCAGCCAGACTGTATCGTTGAGGTCGATTGCCAGGATTGTAGGCCTGTTAGCCTCCTCGACCCAAGCTATTTTTTCTGGGTCTTTTCCGTTACAGATGCCTTCAGAAATTGGAAATTCGGCATTTGAGGAAGGGTCTCTCTTATTTAGAACAGGTTCCCCTTTCGGATGAAGTCAGGACAGAGATGACATGGTGGTTGGAACACATGGAATCCTGGAATGGCAAGGCTATTTTCGGCACCTCCCCAGAGGGGGTGATAGAATCAAATGCCAGTTGTTGGGGCTGAGGAGCAAGGTGCAAATCCCTCTGAATGGGGGTCGTTGGTTGGGAGCGGAAGTGAGTCTCCATATAAATTGCCTGGAACTCCTGGCAGGATCGTTTGCCATCAGGAGTCTCTCTCCCTCAAAAAAGGATTGTTGTATCTTGCTGAGGATGGACAACATCTCAGCTGTCCGGTATGTCAACAAACTGGGGGGGACATAGTCCTGTCTACTAGCAGAGATTGCCAAAGTAGTCTGGCATTTCTGTCTCAGTCATTGAATCTCGATCACAGCGAAATACCTCCCGGGCAAGAGAAACACAATAGCTGATTGGAATTCTCGTCACCTATGGGGTGTCAGTGACTGGAAACTGCATTCCACTATGTTCTAGGGCATTCACCATCTGTGGTGTCCATGGAAAGTAGACTTGCTTTCCACTCAACTCAATCGTCAGCTATTGAAGTTCTTCAGCTGGCATCCGAAAACGGAAGCCCATGCTATGGATGCGTTTCTCCAGGACTGGTTTCGGTGTTACGCCTTTCCCCCTTTCCTCATGATACCCAGAGTGCTGGTGCAAGTCAGTTAGCAGAGGTTGGAAATTATTCTCGTGACTCCATTCTGGAGAGCTCAACCTTGGTTCCTGGTAGCCCTAGCATTAGCAAGGGCTCCTCCAGTTCTACGCCCGTGTCGTCCGGAGCTTAGTGGATCCATAGGGTCATCCTCATCCCTTAGTCTTTAACCGATCAACTCACTTTGGTGGCTTGGATGATTTCAGGGAAAGATGGTATAACCCAGGCATTTTGCAGCAAGCTGCATTGTTCATCAGGGAGGCGGGGGCAGACAGCACTCACAAACCTTATGCCTCAGCTTGGAGGAGATGGTGTGCTTGGTGCAACAAGCAGGGTGTTGATCCCGGGGGGGTTGGATTTCTTTTCTGATCTAGCAACTTCCGGTTTGGATACATCACTGTGAATGATTTCAGTTCTGCTATTTCCGCAGGACACCTAACTTTCGAAGGTAAACCAGTGGGTGAATAGCCCTTGATCTGCAAACTAATGAGGGGCATTCGTATGGCCAATCCTCCGGTACCTAAATACTCATATTTATGGGATGTTAATGTTGTTCTCAGGTTCCTGGAGCGATGGCTGGCAAACAGATATTTGTTGCGAAAGCAGTTTTGGGCTAAGCTCACTATGCTGTCATGTCTAATTTCATGTAAAAGGGTCTCCAGTGTGTGAGCCCTAGATTTGTCAGGGAGGGTTTTTTCCCCAGAGGGAGTTACATTTAATATCACTTGTCTTACAAAAACAAATTCCAGGTTGGTGTCCTATCCGGCTTTTCCCGATAATTCTCACTTGTGTGTGGTCCAATGTTTTAAGGAATATGAGGCTTTCCCTAGTGTAGTGAGACAGGAATCTAATGGCCAACTACTCATTGCTTTACAAAAGGCTTTTAGATCAGTGACCTCGGCTATGTTCGCCAGGAGGATAAGATGGTTGTTGGCAGAGGCAGGTATTGACATCTCCGCTTTTGGAGCACATTAAGCTAGGAGCGCATGGCATCAAAATGGTTTGCTTTAGGTTCCCGCATAGAGGATATTATGAGAGCAGCGGATTAATCTACAGAATCTACATTTTGAACATTTTATCATAAACCAACTGTGGATGTGGCGTCTGTGGTAGTAACGCAGCTTTGAAGAAGCATAATCAGAGCCTCCGGTCCTGACATAGGATGAAAAATGTTCTAGCTTACGAAACAAGAATTTTCAATTCAATTAAGGAAACGGAGGCAAGGATTATCCCACCCAAATATATGCAATTAATGTATTCATGTATATGTAATTGATTTCCATAACAAAGTTTATGATTGTGATGATTTCTTGTCCCACCCTTTTATAGTTGACATCTTTGGTATTGGCAGTAGACGCATACAGCCTTTAAGGTTTGATATTTTGCACTTCAGGAATGAACAGAAGAATGGTTGAGAGGGAGGTTCTGACTCTGGTCGCTGTTCACATCTGAGAAGGAGTCGAGTGCAGCTTGCTATCTTCCCTGCTCCTGGGGGTTCCAGTTCGGAAGTCTCCGGCTGGCCCGGCTTTTGATTGTTTGGCATCCCTGTTGGATTGTCTGGAAGATTCTGAATCCATGTTTTGGATTGTTTTTTGGCTTTTGGTGGCTATTATTATGTTCAAGTTTGAGAATTCTGTACTTATGCCTTTACCCTACTAATAAGGAGGACACCAAATGGAGTTGTCTATACTTATAATGGCGTTACTCTATTGTGATTGGGGCATGTGATATGTGATGTGTATGGGTCACATGGGTAATGTAGTTTTTTGTTTATTTAAAAGGGATTGATTGCTGAAATTTTTTTAAGAAACCAGAAGCATAATCCTCGCTTCTGTGTCCTTAATAGAATTGAAAATTCTTGACGCGTAAGCTAGAAACTTTTTTAGTCCACCTCAAAAGTAAGAACTGTGTCAAAGACAGGGTAAATAGGGATAATGAGATGTGCACAGGGCTTCTGGACTTCAGATCCCATAGCAGTAACCGTTTACTCTAGATGACCAATGACCTAATGGCCACTGAAGAAATACTATCATGGTTACAGGTCAGCAGGAGGAGGAGAGCTGAGCAGTCATGAGCAGCCGTGAGAGGCAGCACATGCACCCCTGCTCAGCGGGCAGCTGCTAATTAGTATCCTCAGTGAGATCACAGGACGTAGCAACAGAGGAAGTTGTTATAAATGCACACAATAAACACAAAATTACTGATCTCATAATAAACACAAATGCCTAAACCTTTCTGATCTCTATGTGCTACATTTTCAATGTATAGCTGCAATTACTCATAATTCCCCCAAAATGAACATCATTGCTAAAAACAGCAGTCAGACGGTGTGAGATAAAAGGGCTAATGACACACATTCACTCTAATGTCCTTCACGTGAACCCAGACGGATTCTAAGTAGAACTGACTGAAAATACAGTGTCAGCATAAATACACAGATCAATTAGGGTATGTATATGTTTATGTATATGTTATTTCTATAGAGTGAACCTAGCCAAATGGCAGCGCAGTGCTTTACATGGTCAAGGGCAAGCTTAAAGTCAGCATATAATAGGAGAAAAAGCTGAGTTGTGGACGGTCAGTGTGTTCTTTAAAGAGGTGAGTCTTCAACTCTTTCCTAAATTGGAGCAGCGTTGGGGGCGGTCCTGATGGGTACGGGGATCATTAACACCAATAGGTGTAAACAGAACATAGTGTGTGCTCTGGAACACTCCCAGCAGAAAGGATGCATGTGTGGAGTGCAGGTAGATTGAAAGAAAGCAGACCAGAAAAGGTAAGGACGTAGTACCATGGTGGAGATTCATAAGTAGGGTGTCAGGACTTGTACACTGGGTGAAGATTTGCACCAAAACCCTGGAACTCAGCAAGGGTGTCCATTGCTGAACTATTCTGATCTGGTGTAAAAAACATTTGTCATGCTTGGGAGGACCACATATATTAAGAGTTCACTCCATGCATACCTGTTCATACTGTAGACAAATATTCACATATAAGGTAATGGCTTCCCACATTGTCTCAGGAGGTGGTCTGCTAAATCTGGCACATGTAAATGCACTGCTGCAGTATGTGCTGTAGAGAGTGAGTGACATAGGGCCTGATTTAGATCTCGGCGGATGGGTTACTCCGCACAACGGTGATGGATATCCCATCCACCGAAATATAAATCCCACTGGATATAATGGGATTTAGATTTTGGCAGACAGGTTATCTGTCACCGTTGTGACAGAGTAACTCCGTCTACCGAGATCTAAATTAGGCCCAAAGTGATGAGTGAATGTGTGTGATGGAAGCTTGCACTGCTGCTGCCATGCTGTACAGTGAATGTGTGTGATGGAAGCTTCCACTGCTGTTGCCATGCTGTACAGTGAATGTGTGTGGTGGAAGTTTACACTGCTGTTGCCATGCCTTACAGTGAATGTGTGTGGTGGAAGCTTGCACCGATGCTCCCATGCTGTACAGTGAATATGTGTGATGGAAGCTTGCACTGCTGCTGTCATGCTGTACAGTAGTGAATGTGTGTGGTGGAAGTTTACACTGCTGTTGCCATGCTGTACAGTGAATGTGTGTGGTGGAAGCTTGCACCGATGCTCCCATGCTGTACAGTGAATGTGTGTGATGGAAGCTTGCACTACTGCTGTCATGCTGTACAGTGAGTGTGTGTGGTGGAAGTTTACACTGCTATTGACATGCTGTACAGCATCTCTGTGCCTTACTGAACTTTTGGAAAACCTTTTCTTTAAACAGAGGCCAGAACAGTTGGCTCTGTCATTGCAAGCTTAATGTTTGACACTAAATCGCTGTGGGCATGTTGGAACTGTCTCTGCTTCCCATGAAGAGGATCAACAGATTGAAAAGACAAAGCCATGAACCCAGAGGAATATCAGTTCACAAGCACTATAAAAGCAAGCATCGGCAAATTCAACAAATTTGACACACACTCAAACGCTGACAAATCAATAAAAAAATGCCTAGTACACTTTAAGAAAAGTATTTTTTGTGTATAGAATGCATGTATGAGATAAGGAATTAAGGGCCTCATTTATGAATTTTTGGCGCAGGGCAGTGCACCAAGTCACCTTGGTGTGCTGCCCTGAGTCAAAAGGAAAGGACAGGAATGCACCATATTTATGATATACGGCACATTCCTGTCTTTTCCCACTGTGCTGGTGCCATTTTGGCTGCATTGCAACAACGAAGGCACCCTTGCAACATTGTGCAAGGGTGTCTGCATTGTTGGCAGGATTGTTTTTGTGCAGGAAGGGGCTCCTTCCTGCACAAAATCAATCCATGGCGGCGTTTTCCACATTCTATGTGTGCTGCAGAATGCAGCACAAATGGAAAGAGTTAAAAACGAGGAGAAATGAAAAACTTCTCCCTGTTAATCCTGCTCTGGGGAGGCATAAGGTTTAGGTGCTGCCCCAGGTTTATGTGATTTTGTAAATCTGGGGCGGCGTCAAAACCCATGGGTGTTGCATGGAAACACCCACCGCAACGCCCATGGAACGCATCCTTGACGCAGAGTAAGGCAAGGCAGCAGTTTGCGCTACCTTGCCTTACTTCAGAACTGTGAGGCCATGCAAAGCCATGCAGGGTGACTTTGCGTCGCCTCATAGATATGATTGAGAGACGGGCACTACCAGAGCATCATAAAAGTGACGGTCCGGCGGCGCAGTCCTCTTGTAAATAAGCCCCTAAATATATGATACAGCGTGTACATTTCAAATGTAAAATATCCCCTTATGCATGCCAACGGAGGCGTATGGATACACCCAAACAGTCAAGAGAAAGAAGGCGAGATTAAAATACTCCTGTGGGCCGAGCCAAGATGGGATTGACTACGTTTACAGTTAATGGTTAATGCAAATCGCTGCGTTGATTCACCCTGCGATGGAGAGGCGTGCCATGGGCATTACGGTGGTTGTTTCCACGTAACACCCATGCTATTTGACACATTTCCAGATTTACGAGATTTCATAAACCTGGGAATGCGTCAAAAGCCTACGTCACGTATTTCTCCTTGTTTTTTCTTCTTTCCATGTGTGCTGCATTTTCCATTGATTGTTTTTGTGCAGGAAGGTGTCCCTTCCTGGGCAAAAACCATCACACCCTTAAACGCAGACACCCTTGCACCACGCTCCTCCGCCTTAGGAAAAGTAACATCGTTTGGCTTTTGCTCCAGTGTGGGGTGGGAGGTCAGTAAAACCTCTAGGATTAACCAATCCATGCCCTTGTCTTATCTTTCAACTGAGGGTTAGCACTGGCCATTTCCTGCAGCCAGAGAGAAGTGAGGGGAAGGCCTGAGCGGATGTCAGGGGGTGGCTGTAGTGAAATAAGATGAACCAGAGTCATTTATTCTGTTTTACGGATTTTTAGATCTCACCCTGAGCAGTCATTGGGTGCTACGTGTGAGACGAAATGACTTCAAAATAACATTTCTGAAAGAGTACGCCTCAGAAATAGGCATCGGTCTTGAAATCAGGATAAAGCCAGGGATGTTTTGTGAAGTTGTGCACAGTTTACCGCGTTGTAGCTTTGTAAATTTCCGAGAGAGAGAACCCTGCTTTGTAAAGGCTGCAGAAACTGACCTGGACCCGGTAATGTTCAGAATGAACCACACTGGGCAGGTGCTTTGCCAAACTGTTGCTTAAAGAGGCACCCTGGTCTAACCTGTGAGTGTAAATTCCTTTGACATTAAGCATTATGACTCGACTCTAACCACAAAGAATAAGTAGACGAGGAGCTATTAGGGGCCAGATGTACGACCATTTCATTTAGCGCCTCGCAATTTGCGACACATTGCGAGTCGCAAATTGAGAGGCGCTAAATGAAATGTACAACAGTGTGTTTAACACTGTTTGCGATTCCCAATGGGGTTGCAAATTGCAAGGCTAATTAATATTAATGAGCCTCTCGCAATTAGCGAGCCCATTGGGAATGCCAGCCCTCCCAGGGATGGTGGCCTGCTGGCCTCAGCAGACCACCATGTCTGGGACTGCTTTTAAATAAAGCAGTTTTTTTTTAATGCAGCCCGTTTTCCTTAAAGGAAAACGGGATGCATTTAAAAGAAGAAAAAAAAATGAAACGTTATCGTTTCATTTTTTAAGGGCAGGCAGTGGTCCCTGGGACCACTGCCTGCCCTTAAAAAATAATTTCGCATGCATTTGCAAAGGGGAAGGGGTCCCCTGGGGACCTTTTCCCATTTGCGAATGCATTACCACCTACTTGAAGTAGGTGGTAATTGCGAATTTGTACATGGTTTTGAGACTCGCTATTTGGAAGGGAACGTCCCTTCCAAATAGCGAGTCGCAAAACCTATTTAGCGAGTCGCAAAAAAATTGCGACTCGCTAAATAGGCTATGTACATGGCCCAATAGGTTTTTGCATGCGCAAACGGGTTCGCAAACCCGTTTGCGCATGCAAAAACGGGTCGTACATCTGGCCCAAAGTCTTTTACTGGTATTTAATATGTACCAAGAAAAGCCTTTCTGTTGCAATCCACCTCTTAAAGGAAAAGGTAAAGACACCGGTGAATGTTGTTTACACAAAAAACATCACAACTTATAGATTCCAGGATTAGAGCAGAGACTTGTTCTGAAACTGGGTGAAAATGTTGTCCTTCCCCACTGGGTCCTCTCAAAGATTGCTCTTGCCACGTGGACCCTGAGCCGCAGAAGATTTCAAGCGCCTGCGCCACCCCTGAATAACACGCTCTCTGCCCTCTCTTTTCTCCTTGAATTATAGTTCATTCATTTTTGAAAATTGCTTCTCAGAGTGCTACCAAAGAGTGTGGGGGCGAGGACTCCTATTTTTGTCTCCTTCAAGAGAGCCCGCAACTTTGGAAATGAACCAAGGCGGGCTTGTTGGAAATGAAATGAACTTGCTAAGGAGATAATTGTGTTTGTCTCGGCATGGGACTGATATCAAGAAAAGAAATACGAGAAAGTCTGAAATTAAACTCAGCTGGATAACCTGCGAACTGTGTTACTATGAAGAGGCGGATAAGCATGGAGCTCCCAAATAACACACAGCTAGTAAATTTGCAAATGGAAATCCATTCAAAGGATCCGCTGGGAGCGGATAGACGGATCTCTGATGGTGCTGGCCGTCTGTGGGCGTCCCCACCGAGCTAGGACCGCGGGTCAGCGCTATCTCACAATGCGGCTGCTCAGGTCCCTCCACGCCTCAGCGTGTTTTTGGGAGCAGTCCAGAATCATTTTCTCAAATGGCTTTATATTATTCATACTTCTAATTAGGTTTAATTTAGTTGGGAATCATTAACAGCGCTTATCAGCTGGCTGCAGCCGAGCTCTCAGTAGGTCCTGGAAGTTGTGAAGTCTCAGAATGAGTTTCCTCACACATGAAGTAGTTGTTTACAGGTGAGTAACTGATTCCCCCATGTGCCTCTTGAAGAACATGGATAATTCTTGTCGCGCATTCATGAGCCAAGGTTGGAAGCCTTTAGAAAGTAACCTCGCTTACAAGAAGCGAGGCTCGGTTCCACAACGTGTGAAGTCAGGCAGGTAAGGTTCACAGGAGGCAAATTTCATGAAACGCCCCGTGGGGAGGATTGGATCACACACAGGTGATGTTATGTCGCAGGTTTACTAATGCATTAGGAACATGTGAACACATACTCATCTGCAGACCAACGTTTAGAGAAGGTCGCCATTAGTACCATGGTTAGTACCATATTCCTACAGAATAGACATTTCTGGTTACCATCGCATTCCCTTGATCCTCATCGAAACTAAGATGTTTGACTCCACAGCGGTGTAGAATTGGACAGTGCACATACATAACTCACTTGAACTCACACGGCTTCCGACACCCAACTGCGTGCTCCAGGACCATGCTCTAAGCCAGCAATCGACTGCGCGTCATGTCGTCCACATGATCCGAGGTCCAAGCCAGCACTGCTGGATTCTCTAATGCGTCACAGCTTCCACCTAGTCCCATTTAAGATTATCAGCGGCCTCGGCATCACCCCAAGGGGGGGTTCTCAGGAGTTGTTTTTAAAATCAGCAAACGATGGAGCTTTCCTTCAGCTGGATGGGAAGTGAGCTCGAGATTTGGTGGGTATTTTCTGAGGAGGCGTGTTTCATTGTGGAGCATTTCCTGAACGTTGGTAAACTGAGGCATAAAGCTCCCTTACATTTTAGGTTTTTAGCTCCGCCAGACAGAGTAGGTGTTGAGGCGAGGTATGAGGGAGTGTTCAAGTGAATGCGGGCAGGTGGTCTTGTGTGTGCGTTCAGCCTCCAGAGGCAGCCAGTCTAGTTAGGAGACAATAGGAGCGATATGGTCTAATTTCTTCTTGCCAGCAAGGAGCCAGGTCACAGACGTCAGTGCGGCTTTCAGAGGTGTAAGTTGAGTTTTGGGTAGACTAGTGAGGAACAAGTTGCTAATTGTGATTTTGTAGATGCCCTTGAGACCAGAGTTCTCACTGCTCACAAGCGCAAGAGTTCTCTTTGCTCCTGAGTATGCATTCTTACTGCCCCTCATCACCAGAGTTCTCATTGCTCCTCTTCACCAGAGTAAATATTGCCCTTGAGTACAAGAGTTCTCATTGCCCTTGACACAAGAGTTTGTATTGGTCCTGCACACCAGAGTGCTGTAACAACCATAAGTTTGGACTCCATTTTGATCTGTTCAGTTAGCCTGTATAGCTTTGGCCCAGATACTGCATGTCGTTATCTTTCGAGGTACTGGAGAAAGAGTCAGATCATCCCAACAATGATCTAGACAAACATGTAAGATGACCTAAGTCTGATACAGGTTCCATGTTATCTAGGTCTCAAGGTCACACAGTGAATGCATGAAGTAAACATGTAGTCTGAATTGACGTACTTTTGTCATACTGGTTCAGACAGGTTATGGGCCAGATGTACGATGGTTTTTAGCGTGCGCAAATGGGTCTTAGACCCGTTTGCGCACGCTAAAAAGCATGGGCCCATGTACAAACAGTATTTTGCGACTCGCAAAATACTGTTTTGCGACTCGCTATTAGGAAGGGGCGTTCCCTTCCTAATAGCGACCGCAAAGCTATGTACCAATGTTTTGCAATTGCGGTCGCAAAACACTCACAAATTATCACCTACTTCAAGTAGATGGTAATGTATTCACAAACGGGAAGGGGTCCCCGTGGGACCCCTTCCCCTTTGCTAATGCATGCAATATTATTTTTTAAGGGCAGGCAGTGGTCCCAGGGACCACTGCCTGCCCTTAAAAAATAAAACGAAAGCGTTTAATTTTTTTTTTTAGATGCATCCCGTTTTCCTTTAAGGAAAACGGGCTGCATTTAAAAAAAAAAAGCTGCTTTATTTAAAAGCAGTCCCAGACATGGTGGTCTGTTGAGCCCAGCAGGCCACCATCCCTGGGAGGGCCTGTCATTCCCAATGGACTGGTAAATTGCGAGAGGCTCATTAATATTCATGAGCACCGCAATTTGCGACTCCATTGGGAATCGCAAACAGTGTTAAACACACTGTTGTACATGCCAAATAGCGCCTCGCAAATGGGACGCAATTTGCGAGGCGCTATTTGGCAGGTTGTACAACTGGCCCTATGTCCTTAACTATCCTACTTGTTATGTCTATGACCTAGGTGGAAAGTCTGCAATGTAGGGTAAAGGTCAGTGGTCAACCCTGTAAAACCCCGTGAGTGACCAGGGTGGTCTTTGCCCTAGATAATCTCAAGAGGTCCTGCCAAACTGCCGTACGTCTGCAGCATCCATTGCTATGCAGAGATTCGATCATGAGCCAATAAAGAGAGGAGAGGAGCTGAGCACAGCTGATGTGTCTTTTGCTTTCAAGGGAACACTCTCCTGGCAGACGCATGATAACCATAGGTGTGCAGTGAGCTGAATCTCAAGAAACGTTAAAGGCACGTTAGGTACTCCATGCTTCCATAGTGTAGTGCATAGAAATAGTATTTAGGGTGTTAGGTTGCTAAGAATATTTCCACCGTGTTAGAAATGTTCATATTATTCCCCCTGTTAGTGATGTGCATTAGTGCTGTTTGACCCTTGACCTTGCCAGGTAGGTCGCTCCCCCACCACACAGCTCCGCCTGTGTTGTCTGCCCGCTGCTTCTGCAGGTAAGATCGCCCTCCGCTTGTGGCCCCGGTGCCCGCTTTGTCTGCTTGTCTCCCCTTTTCCTTTCTGTGCCCCTCGCCGCCCCATTGTCGTTGTGCCCGTGATTTTGTCTGCTCTCCCCTTGTTTTCCTTTCTGTGCCCCTCGCTGCTCCATTGACGCTGTGCCCGTGATTTTGTCTGCTCTCCCCTTGTTTTCCTTTCTGTGCCCCTCGCTGCCCCATTGACGCTGTGCCCGTGATTTTGTCTGCTCTCCCCTTGTTTTCCTTTCTGTGCCCCTCGCTGCCCCACTGTCGTTGTGCCCGTGATTTTGTCTGCTCTCCCCTTGTTTTCCTTTCTGTGCCCCTCGCTGCCCCACTGTCGTTGTGCCCGTGATTTTGTCTGCTCTCCCCTTGTTTTCCTTTCTGTGCCCCTCGCTGCTCCATTGACGCTGTGCCCGTGATTTTGTCTGCTCTCCCCTTGTTTTCCTTTCTGTGCCCCTCGCTGCCCCACTGTCGTTGTGCCCGTGATTTTGTCTGCTCTCCCCTTGTTTTCCTTTCTGTGCCCCTCGCTGCCCCACTGTCGTTGTGCCCGTGATTTTGTCTGCTCTCCCCTTGTTTTCCTTTCTGTGCCCCTCGCTGCCCCATTGACGCTGTGCCCGTGATTTTGTCTGCTCTCCCCTTGTTTTCCTTTCTGTGCCCCTCGCTGCCCCACTGTCGTTGTGCCCGTGATTTTGTCTGCTCTCCCCTTGTTTTCCTTTCTGTGCCCCTCGCTGCCCCACTGTCGTTGTGCCCGTGATTTTGTCTGCTCTCCCCTTGTTTTCCTTTCTGTGCCCCTCGCTGCTCCATTGATGTGGTGCCCGTGATTTTGTCTGCTCTCCCCTTGTTTTCCTTTCTGTGCCCCTCGCTGCCCCATTGACGCTGTGCCCGTGATTTTGTCTGCTCTCCCTTGTTTTCCTTTCTGTGCCCCTCGCTGCCCCACTGTCGTTGTGCCCGTGATTTTGTCTGCTCTCCCCTTGTTTTCCTTTCTGTGCCCCTCGCTGCCCCACTGTCGTTGTGCCCGTGATTTTGTCTGCTCTCCCCTTGTTTTCCTTTCTGTGCCCCTCGCTGCCCCACTGTCGTTGTGCCCGTGATTTTGTCTGCTCTCCCCTTGTTTTCCTTTCTGTGCCCCTCGCTGCCCCATTGACGCTGTGCCCGTGATTTTGTCTGCTCTCCCCTTGTTTTCCTTTCTGTGCCCCTCGCTGCCCCACTGTCGTTGTGCCCGTGATTTTGTCTGCTCTCCCCTTGTTTTCCTTTCTGTGCCCCTCGCTGCCCCACTGTCGTTGTGCCCGTGATTTTGTCTGCTCTCCCCTTGTTTTCCTTTCTGTGCCCCTCGCTGCCCCATTGACGCTGTGCCCGTGATTTTGTCTGCTCTCCCCTTGTTTTCCTTTCTGTGCCCCTCGCTGCCCCATTGACGCTGTGCCCGTGATTTTGTCTGCTCTCCCCTTGTTTTCCTTTCTGTGCCCCTCGCTGCCCCATTGACGCTGTGCCCGTGATTTTGTCTGCTCTCCCTTGTTTTCCTTTCTGTGCCCCCGCTGCCTCTCGCCATTCCCGCCGCTGCGTCCCCTGCGGCCCCGCCCCCTGACTGCCCATTCGCTGCTCCTCCCTCCCACCTCCCCATAAATGGCGGCCGCTGCGCGTGAGGAGAGCGACCCTTGACCTTGCCAGGTAGGTCGCTCCCCCACCACACAGCTCCGCCTGTGTTGTCTGCCCGCTGCTTCTGCAGGTAAGATCGCCCTCCGCTTGTGGCCCCGGTGCCCGCTTTGTCTGCTTGTCTCCCCTTTTCCTTTCTGTGCCCCTCGCCGCCCCATTGTCGTTGTGCCCGTGATTTTGTCTGCTCTCCCCTTGTTTTCCTTTCTGTGCCCCTCGCTGCTCCATTGACGCTGTGCCCGTGATTTTGTCTGCTCTCCCCTTGTTTTCCTTTCTGTGCCCCTCGCTGCCCCATTGACGCTGTGCCCGTGATTTTGTCTGCTCTCCCCTTGTTTTCCTTTCTGTGCCCCTCGCTGCCCCACTGTCGTTGTGCCCGTGATTTTGTCTGCTCTCCCCTTGTTTTCCTTTCTGTGCCCCTCGCTGCCCCACTGTCGTTGTGCCCGTGATTTTGTCTGCTCTCCCCTTGTTTTCCTTTCTGTGCCCCTCGCTGCTCCATTGACGCTGTGCCCGTGATTTTGTCTGCTCTCCCCTTGTTTTCCTTTCTGTGCCCCTCGCTGCCCCACTGTCGTTGTGCCCGTGATTTTGTCTGCTCTCCCCTTGTTTTCCTTTCTGTGCCCCTCGCTGCCCCACTGTCGTTGTGCCCGTGATTTTGTCTGCTCTCCCCTTGTTTTCCTTTCTGTGCCCCTCGCTGCCCCATTGACGCTGTGCCCGTGATTTTGTCTGCTCTCCCCTTGTTTTCCTTTCTGTGCCCCTCGCTGCCCCACTGTCGTTGTGCCCGTGATTTTGTCTGCTCTCCCCTTGTTTTCCTTTCTGTGCCCCTCGCTGCCCCACTGTCGTTGTGCCCGTGTTTTTGTCTGCTCTCCCTTGTTTTCCTTTCTGTGCCCCTCGCTGCTCCATTGACGCTGTGCCCGTGATTTTGTCTGCTCTCCCCTTGTTTTCCTTTCTGTGCCCCTCGCTGCCCCATTGACGCTGTGCCCGTGATTTTGTCTGCTCTCCCCTTGTTTTCCTTTCTGTGCCCCTCGCTGCCCCACTGTCGTTGTGCCCGTGATTTTGTCTGCTCTCCCCTTGTTTTCCTTTCTGTGCCCCTCGCTGCCCCACTGTCGTTGTGCCCGTGATTTTGTCTGCTCTCCCCTTGTTTTCCTTTCTGTGCCCCTCGCTGCCCCACTGTCGTTGTGCCCGTGATTTTGTCTGCTCTCCCCTTGTTTTCCTTTCTGTGCCCCTCGCTGCCCCACTGTCGTTGTGCCCGTGATTTTGTCTGCTCTCCCCTTGTTTTCCTTTCTGTGCCCCTCGCTGCTCCATTGACGCTGTGCCCGTGATTTTGTCTGCTCTCCCCTTGTTTTCCTTTCTGTGCCCCTCGCTGCCCCATTGACGCTGTGCCCGTGATTTTGTCTGCTCTCCCCTTGTTTTCCTTTCTGTGCCCCTCGCTGCCCCACTGTCGTTGTGCCCGTGATTTTGTCTGCTCTCCCCTTGTTTTCCTTTCTGTGCCCCTCGCTGCCCCACTGTCGTTGTGCCCGTGATTTTGTCTGCTCTCCCCTTGTTTTCCTTTCTGTGCCCCTCGCTGCCCCACTGTCGTTGTGCCCGTGATTTTGTCTGCTCTCCCCTTGTTTTCCTTTCTGTGCCCCTCGCTGCCCCATTGACGCTGTGCCCGTGATTTTGTCTGCTCTCCCCTTGTTTTCCTTTCTGTGCCCCTCGCTGCCCCACTGTCGTTGTGCCCGTGATTTTGTCTGCTCTCCCCTTGTTTTCCTTTCTGTGCCCCTCGCTGCCCCACTGTCGTTGTGCCCGTGATTTTGTCTGCTCTCCCCTTGTTTTCCTTTCTGTGCCCCTCGCTGCCCCATTGACGCTGTGCCCGTGATTTTGTCTGCTCTCCCCTTGTTTTCCTTTCTGTGCCCCTCGCTGCCCCATTGACGCTGTGCCCGTGATTTTGTCTGCTCTCCCCTTGTTTTCCTTTCTGTGCCCCTCGCTGCCCCATTGACGCTGTGCCCGTGATTTTGTCTGCTCTCCCCTTGTTTTCCTTTCTGTGCCCCCGCTGCCTCTCGCCATTCCCGCCGCTGCGTCCCCTGCGGCCCCGCCCCCCTGACTGCCCATTCGCTGCTCCTCCCTCCCACCTCCCCATAAATGGCGGCCGCTGCGCGGTGAGGAGAGCGACCCTTGACCTTGCCAGGTAGGTCGCTCCCCCACCACACAGCTCCGCCTGTGTTGTCTGCCCGCTGCTTCTGCAGGTAAGATCGCCCTCCGCTTGTGGCCCCGGTGCCCGCTTTGTCTGCTTGTCTCCCCTTTTCCTTTCTGTGCCCCTCGCCGCCCCATTGTCGTTGTGCCCGTGATTTTGTCTGCTCTCCCTTGTTTTCCTTTCTGTGCCCCTCGCTGCTCCATTGACGCTGTGCCCGTGATTTTGTCTGCTCTCCCCTTGTTTTCCTTTCTGTGCCCCTCGCTGCCCCATTGACGCTGTGCCCGTGATTTTGTCTGCTCTCCCCTTGTTTTCCTTTCTGTGCCCCTCGCTGCCCCACTGTCGTTGTGCCCGTGATTTTGTCTGCTCTCCCCTTGTTTTCCTTTCTGTGCCCCTCGCTGCCCCACTGTCGTTGTGCCCGTGATTTTGTCTGCTCTCCCTTGTTTTCCTTTCTGTGCCCCTCGCTGCTCCATTGACGCTGTGCCCGTGATTTTGTCTGCTCTCCCCTTGTTTTCCTTTCTGTGCCCCTCGCTGCCCCACTGTCGTTGTGCCCGTGATTTTGTCTGCTCTCCCCTTGTTTTCCTTTCTGTGCCCCTCGCTGCCCCACTGTCGTTGTGCCCGTGATTTTGTCTGCTCTCCCCTTGTTTTCCTTTCTGTGCCCCTCGCTGCCCCATTGACGCTGTGCCCGTGATTTTGTCTGCTCTCCCCTTGTTTTCCTTTCTGTGCCCCTCGCTGCCCCACTGTCGTTGTGCCCGTGATTTTGTCTGCTCTCCCCTTGTTTTCCTTTCTGTGCCCCTCGCTGCCCCACTGTCGTTGTGCCCGTGTTTTTGTCTGCTCTCCCCTTGTTTTCCTTTCTGTGCCCCTCGCTGCCCCACTGTCGTTGTGCCCGTGATTTTGTCTGCTCTCCCCTTGTTTTCCTTTCTGTGCCCCTCGCTGCCCCATTGACGCTGTGCCCGTGATTTTGTCTGCTCTCCCCTTGTTTTCCTTTCTGTGCCCCTCGCTGCCCCACTGTCGTTGTGCCCGTGATTTTGTCTGCTCTCCCCTTGTTTTCCTTTCTGTGCCCCTCGCTGCCCCACTGTCGTTGTGCCCGTGATTTTGTCTGCTCTCCCCTTGTTTTCCTTTCTGTGCCCCTCGCTGCCCCATTGACGCTGTGCCCGTGATTTTGTCTGCTCTCCCTTGTTTTCCTTTCTGTGCCCCTCGCTGCCCCATTGACGCTGTGCCCGTGATTTTGTCTGCTCTCCCCTTGTTTTCCTTTCTGTGCCCCTCGCTGCCCCATTGACGCTGTGCCCGTGATTTTGTCTGCTCTCCCCTTGTTTTCCTTTCTGTGCCCCTCGCTGCCCCATTGACGCTGTGCCCGTGATTTTGTCTGCTCTCCCCTTGTTTTCCTTTCTGTGCCCCCGCTGCCTCTCGCCATTCCCGCCGCTGCGTCCCCTGCGGCCCCGCCCCCTGACTGCCCATTCGCTGCTCCTCCCTCCCACCTCCCCATAAATGGCGGCCGCTGCGCGCCGCCGCCGCTGGCGCGCCTAAGGCAAGCCCGTCTGCGCCCGTCCGCGACTGGACCGCGCCCAGCGCCAGAACCCCTGGATCCCACCAACGCGACACTACTCGACGGACCTACGACGCCGCCACACTCACCGCACTCAATGCCGGCCGGAACCCTGCCTGCTACCGAGCCTCACCGAGACGCACCCACGGACCCTTCACCTGCCAAACCTGCCGATTCACCTGCCCCTGGACGTGCACCACCTCCGCCAAGTCGAGCAAAAGCAGCAACCACCTGAAATGCATCCTGCTGAACACCCGCTCCGTCCACAGGCACGCCGGGGAACTCTGGGACCTGCTCTACGCAACAGCACCGGACATCGCCTTCCTCACCGAAACCTGGATGAACGCCTCCTCAGCGCCCGACATCGCCATAGCCATCCCGGACGGATACAAGATCACCCGGAGGGACCGCGTCAACCAGACGGGAGGAGGCATCGCCATCGTACACAAGAACACCATCCGCATCTCGACTAACTCCGACGAGACCTTCTCCGCCACCGAACACCTACACTTCCAGATACACACTGACCCCAAGACCACCCTCCGAGGCACCCTCATCTACAGACCCCCGGGACCACGCACACTATTCAGCGAAGACATCGCAGACTTCATCAGCCCGCACGCCATGCCCTCCGCCGACTACATCCTCCTAGGGGACCTCAACTTCCACCTGGAGAACAGCAACGACAGAAACACCACCGCCCTGCTGGACAACCTCGCCAACCTCGGACTCAAGCAACTGGTGAACACGCCCACCCACTACGCCTGCCACACGCTTGACCCCATCTTCTCGTCCAGCAAGCACATCTCCTTCAGCCACGCCACCGGACTCCACTGGACCGACCACAGCTGCGTCCACTTCAGCTTCAGAAAGACTACGACCCACCACCACCCGCAACAGGCTCCCCGCCGGAGCTGGAGCAAGATCACCGCCGAGCAGCTCACCGCCTCCCTCAGCCAGAACACACCCACCAACACAACGGACCCAAACGAAGCAGCCAGCAACCTCGCCAAGTGGCTGACCGCCTGCGCCGACGACCTCGCACCACAAAAAAACCCTCCCAGCAGACCCGGAAGCAAGAAAACCCCTTGGTTCACGAACGAACTCAAGGAATCCAAGAAGAACTGCCGCACTCTCGAGAAAACCTGGCGACTCGACCAGACCACAGACAACAGGACCACCCTCAAGCACGCCACCCGCAAACACCACCAGCTGATCCGTGCCACCAAGAAGTCGGCACTCAAAGAACGACTGGACAACAACGCCCATGACAGCAAGGAACTTTTCAGCATCGTCAAAGAGTTCTCCAACCCCAGCGCCGGAAACAACGACATCACCCCCTCGCAAGACCTCTGCAACTCACTCTCCACGTTCTTCCACCGCAAGATCACCGACATACACAACAGCTTCGACGCACAAACAACGCACCCTACCGCCGAACCAACGCCCGCCACCACCACCCTCTGCAACTGGACCCCGATCAGCACCGAAGACACCACCCGCACGATGAACTCCATCCACTCCGGATCACCAACCGACCCCTGCCCACACCACGTCTTCAACAAAGCCGACGCCACCATCGCACCCCATCTCCGGGACATCATCAACTCCTCCTTCCACACCGCCACCTTCCCGGAGAGCTGGAAGCACGCCGAGCTTACCGCCCTCCTGAAGAAACCAACGGCGGACCCCACCGACCTCAAGAACTACCGTCCCATCTCGCTCCTTCCGTTCCCGGCCAAAGTCATCGAGAAGACCGTCAACAGACAGCTTGCCGCCTTCCTCGAGACGAATGGATCCCTCGACCCCTCGCAGTCCGGGTTTCGGGCCAACCACAGCACCGAGACCGCCCTTATCGCAGCCACCGACGACATCAGAACCCTAACCGACAACGGGGAAACAGCTGCCCTCATCCTCTTGGACCTCTCCGCGGCGTTCGACACCGTCTGCCACCGCACCCTAGTGAAGCGCCTCAGCAACATCGGAATCCGAGAGAAAGCACTGGAATGGATCATCTCGTTCCTCGCCGGAAGAACCCAGAGAGTCCGCCTCCCCCCGTTCAGATCCGAAGCCACCGAAGTCATCTGCGGCGTTCCACAAGGATCCTCACTCAGCCCAACCCTCTTCAACGTCTACATGAGCCCCATCGCACGCCGACACAACCTCAACATCATCTCCTACGCCGACGACACCCAGCTGATCCTCTCCCTCACCAACGACCCCACCACCGCCAGAGCCAACCTACACGACGGGATGAGAGACGTCGCCGACTGGATGAGGAACAGCCGCCTTAAACTGAACTCAGACAAGACGGAAGTCCTCATCCTGGGCTCATCACCCTCCGCCTGGGACGACTCCTGGTGGCCCCCGGCCCTGGGCACCGCGCCCAAGCCAACGGACCACGCACGCAACCTGGGCTTCATCCTGGACTCCTCCCTGTCGATGACCAGACAAGTCAACGCCGTCTCATCTTCATGCTTCAACACCCTGCGCATGCTCCGCAAGATCTTCAGATGGATCCCCACTGAAACCAGGAAGACCGTCACCCAGGCACTCGTCACCAGCCGACTGGACTATGGGAACACCCTCTACGCCGGAACCACAGCCAAACTTCAAAAGAGACTCCAGCGCATCCAGAACGCCTCCGCACGACTCATCCTGGACATCCCCCGACACAGCCACATCACCGGACACCTGAAAGACCTGCACTGGCTCCCCGTCAGCAAGAGAATCACGTTCAGACTCCTCACCCACGCACACAAGGCCCTCCACGACCTGGGCCCAAAGTACCTCAACGACCGCATGACCTTCTACACGCCCACACGCCAGCTACGATCAACCAGCCACGCCCTCGCCACCGTACCACGCATCCGCAGAACCACCGCCGGAGGAAGATCCTTCTCCTACCTGGCAGCCAAGACCTGGAACTCCCTCCCCACTCACCTTCGGCGAACCCAGGACCATCTCTCCTTCAGGAAGCAGCTCAAGACCTGGCTGTTCGAGCAGTAACTTACCCCCTCCCCCAGCGCCTTGAGACCCTCCCGGGTGAGTAGCGCGCTCTATAAATGCCGTGATTGATTGATTGATTGCTGTTTGAAGTATATTCTGTGTGGTTATTACTCATGTACTAAGCAACAGGATGAGACTTGAAATAAACACTTAAATAGTGTCTTGTTCTTAGTATTATTATTATTATAAAAAATATGTATGTAGCACAAACTGTTACTTAGAAAGGCATCCTGGTGCTAGCTATCAGAAACCAATCCAGGCTTGTGTAGAGACCTAGAGATTATAAAGCCAGGTTCTCAGGACTTTCCTGAAGGCACAGAGGTTGTCGATGGAGCAGAACGAGATTGGTAGGCCGTTCCAGAGACTGGCTGCCTGCACGGAAAATGTTCTGCCCTAATTCGGACTTACTTAAATTTGGGAACTTAAAGAAAATTAGCATTAGCTGATGTAGAGATCTAGGTGGAATGTAACATTATAGTTTTTGTGAACGCAGGTGAGGCCCGATGTGAGGGAAAGCTCTGCGCAGTGATTCAAACTGGATTTGCTTGGCTATTGGGAGCCACTGAAGAGAGCCCAGTGCTGTTGGAATGGAAGAGTGACGTGGCAAAGAAAGCGCATGTTTTGCTGCAGCAGCCTGTATACGATGCAGGCGCTGAACAAGGTAACCTAGAAACAGGGCATTTCAATAGACCAGTCTGCTCAGCATAATGCTTTGCACCACAAGAGGGCAGAAACTTATTGGCAATAAAGGTAATATTTTATGAAGTGCCCTCATTAGGCCAATGCAAGTTGGAGGAAAGTTTATTGACATGACTAGAGAGAGATAAATCATTATCCATATAGACTCCCAAATTTCGAACAGATGTCACATTATTCAGATTGGAGCTATCCTCTGTAGTCAAAGGCCTACTGCCAAAGGACGCAAAAGAGAGTCATAGAAGCAGCTCATAACCTCGCTCTTATCCCAGTTAAAGTTAAGAGTGTTTGCTCGAAGCCATTGCGAGATGTCGCACACACAATCATGTAAAGAGGCTAGTTGGGAGTTTGAAGGGCAGTCCAGGGGAAGAATTAACTATGTATCATCTGCATAATTCATTAACCTTTTGCCATGAGATCTAATTAACTTGGTCAATAGTCTAAGATTGATATTAACTAATACCAGGCTTAGAGAAGAGCTCTAAGGAACCCCCTGTTCAACTGCTCTGAAAGAGGAGTGAAAGGGGGTAGATGGACTGACTTCCTTCCTTTTTTTAATGCCACCGAATAATTCGACGGCCATGCTCTTTTAAGTTTCTTACAATGGTGTTGAGCAGCTCACAACTCGCCACTGAAACAAGGAACAGAGGGGTCCTGGCATAGGATCCTGTTTTTAAAGGTAAAGTTATATCAAGAGCACTAGTAATCCATGTCTGATAGTGATCATGTGCCTCTACTACTGAGCACTGGTAATCCACATCTGTTAGTGATCATTTGCCTCTACCACTGAGCCTAGTAATCCACGTCTGATAGTGATCATGTGCCTCTACCACTGAGCCTAGTAATCCACGTCTGATAGTTATCATGTGCCTCTACCACTGAGCCTAGTAATCCACTTCTGATAGTGATCATGCGCCTCAACGACTGAGCACTGGTAATCCACGTCTGATAGTTATCATGCGCCTCTACCACTGAGCCCAGTAATCCACATCTGATAGTGATCATGCGCCTCTACCACTGAGCCTAGTAATCCACGTCTGATAGTGATCATGTGCCTCTATCACTGAGCCTAGTAATCCACGTCTGATAGTGATCATGTGCCTCTACCATTGAGCCTAGTAATCCACGTCTGATAGTGATCATGTGCCTCTACCACTGAGCCTAGTAATCCACGTCTGATAGTTATCATGTGCCTCTACTACTGAGCACTGGTAATCCACGTCTGATAGTGATCATGCGCCTCTACCACTGAGCCTAGTAATCCACGTCTGATAGTGATCATGCGCCTCTACCACTGAGCCTAGTAATCCACGTCTGATAGTGATCATGTGCCTCTACCACTGAGCCTAGTAATCCACGTCTGATATTTATCATCTGCCTCTACCACTGAGCACTGGTAATCCACGTCTGATAGTGATCATGCGCCTCTACCACTGAGCCTAGTAATCCACGTCTGATAGGGATCATGTGCCTCTACCACTGAGCCTAGTAATCCACGTTTGATAGTGATCATGTGCCTCTACAATTGAGCCTAGTAATCCACGTCTGATAGTTATCATATGCCTCTACCACTGAGTTTAGTAATCCACCTCTGATAGTGATCATGTGCCTCTACCACTGAGCCTAGTAATCCACGTCTGATAGTGATCATGTGCCTCTACTACTGAGCCTAGTAATCCACGTCTGATAGTGATCATGCGCCTCTACCACTGAGCCTAGTAATCCACGTCTGATAGTGATCATGTGCCTCTACCACTGAGCACTGGTAATCCACGTCTGATAGTTATCATGTGCCACTACCACTGAGCCTAGTAATCCACGTCTGATAGTGATCATGTGCCTCTACCAGTGAGCCTAGTAATCCACGTCTGATAGTTATCGTGCCTCTACCACTGAGCACTGGTAATCCATGTCTGATAGTTATCATGTGCCTCTACCACTGAGCCTAGTAATCCACGTCTGATAGTGATCATGTGCCTCTACCACTGAGCCTAGTAATCTACGTCTGATAGTGATCATGTGCCTCTACCACTGAGCCTAGTAGTCCACGTCTGATAGTTATCGGGCCTCTACCACTGAGCCAAGTAATCCACGTCTGATAGTTATCATGCGCCTCCACCACTGAGCCAAGTAATCCACGTCTGATAGTTATCATGTGCCTCTACCACTGAGCCTAGTAATCCACGTCTGATAGTGATCATGTGCCTCTACCACTGAGCCTAGTAATCCACGTCTGATAGGGATCATGTGCCTCTACCACTGAGCCTAGTAATCCACGTTTGATAGTGATCATGTGCCTCTACCATTGAGCCTAGTAATCCACGTCTGATAGTTATCATATGCCTCTACCACTGAGTTTAGTAATCCACCTCTGATAGTGATCATGTGCCTCTACCACTGAGCCTAGTAATCCACGTCTGATAGTGATCATGTGCCTCTACTACTGAGCCTAGTAATCCACGTCTGATAGTGATCATGCGCCTCTACCACTGAGCCTAGTAATCCACGTCTGATAGTGATCATGTGCCTCTACCACTGAGCACTGGTAATCCACGTCTGATAGTTATCATGTGCCACTACCACTGAGCCTAGTAATCCACGTCTGATAGTGATCAAGTGCCTCTACCAGTGAGCCTAGTAATCCACGTCTGATAGTTATCGTGCCTCTACCACTGAGCACTGGTAATCCATGTCTGATAGTTATCATGTGCCTCTACCACTGAGCCTAGTAATCCACGTCTGATAGTGATCATGTGCCTCTACCACTGAGCCTAGTAATCTACGTCTGATAGTGATCATGTGCCTCTACCACTGAGCCTAGTAGTCCACGTCTGATAGTTATCGGGCCTCTACCACTGAGCCAAGTAATCCACGTCTGATAGTTATCATGCGCCTCCACCACTGAGCCAAGTAATCCACGTCTGATAGTTATCATGTGCCTCTACCACTGAGCCTAGTAATCCACGTCTGATAGTGATCATGTGCCTCTACCACTGAGCCTAGTAATCCACGTCTGATAGTTATCATGTGCCTCTACCACTGAGCCTAGTAATCCACGTCTGAGAGTTATCATGTGCCTCTACCATTGAGCCTAGTAATCCACGTCTGATAGTGAACATGCGCCTCTACCACTGAACCTAGTAATCCACGTCTGATAGTTATCATGTGCCTCTACCATTGAGCCTAGTAATCCACGTCTGATAGTGATCATGTGCCTCTACCACTGAACCTAGTAATCCACGTCTGATAGTTATCATGCGCCTCAACGACTGAGCACTGGTAATCCACGTCTGATAGTTATCATGTGCCTCTACCACTGAGTTTAGTAATCCACCTCTGATAGTTATCATGTGCCTCTACCACTGAGCCCAGTAATCCACGTCTGATAGTTATCATATGCCTCTACCACTGAGTTTAGTAATCCACGTCCGATAGTGATCATGTACCTCTACCATTGAGCCTAGTAATCCACATCTGATAGTTATCATACGCCTCTACCACTGAGTTTAGTAATCCACCTCTGATAGTGATCATGTGCCTCTACCACTGAGCCTAGTAATCCACGTCTGATAGTGATCATGTGCCTCTACTACTGAGCCTAGTAATCCACGTCTGATAGTGATCATGCGCCTCTACCACTGAGCCTAGTAATCCAAGTCTGATAGTGATCATGTGCCTCTACCACTGAGCACTGGTAATCCACGTCTGATAGTTATCATGTGCCACTACCACTGAGCCTAGTAATCCACGTCTGATAGTGATCATGTGCCTCTACCAGTGAGCCTAGTAATCCACGTCTGATAGTTATCGTGCCTCTACTACTGAGCACTGGTAATCCACGTCTGATAGTTATCATGTGCCTCTACCACTGAGCACTGGTAATCCACGTCTGATAGTGATCATGTGCCTCTACCACTGAGCCTAGTAATCCACGTCTGATAGTGATCATGTGCCTCTACCACTGAGCCTAGTAGTCCACGTCTGATAGTTATCGGTGTGAGAAGTTGGCCTGGTATATGCTGTCCACTAATTATAGTGGGCACCTTGCACCAGTCCAAACAACCCCTTATTGGAGATAGGTTAAAGACAACCTTATTGAAAGCTATCCTAGTGGTAGCTATGGAGAGCAGCCTTCAGGCTAAGTCTTGAAGGAATGTAAAGCAGCTTGTTTTACCAGTCTATAATCTCTTGAGTGATCAAATGAAAGAGCACCACACCAGGTATATATTCAAAATATATGTATTTATTACTAAACACACCCCTCTAGTCTCTTTATGAGGCTAGAGTTCGAAGTACATAAGTTATAAGATCTTAAATCACAGTAATAGCACAAATACACGTTTGGGCCCTAGGGCGTACCAAACCATATACCAATAAAATGGTATGCGAACCACGACTGAACTAGACACTAGGCCTAGAGCCTCTAGAAGTGCTTGGACCACAAGGAACCATCCAAGGTAGTGACACAGGGGACCCACGGGAGACGCGTGCAGTGTAAATACACAACCGCGATACGCCGTTAACTTCTATGGAGAAAGTCGGGATCGGGAAAATAGAGGAAAGGGACACTTAAAAGAGGGCTAGGACAAAACCCTTTGAGATCTAGGACTTTGAAGAGTCTCTACCCACGGGAGCACCGGAGTACTCGTGTTACCTCACCCAGGGAAGCCGGGTGCATAGGTGCCTTTCGGGGTCGGGTTTCGTCGTCGATTCGAATGGCGATCTGCTGCAAAGTGCTGCTGGCGGCCAAGAGAAAAGTGTCCGGGTGGATCCAAGAGTGGATCGGAGTTCTGGTGAACCTGAAAGCAGAGAGGACAGAGTCTGGGTCACTAGCCAGTGACCAGGAAGGCGATGGACAGATGCCCACCGATGTCGAGTGCTTCAGGTGCGTTGACGGTTGTCTTGACTCTTCAGCCACGAGGTCCGGGAGGCGTTGTCGGTGACCAGGAGCAGGATTCGGGCTGGTACACGATGTCTGTCGAGTGCTAAGGTGTCGGCGACCGGATTGGACCCAACAAGCCTTGGCAACGGCAAGTCTCGAGTAAGATGTAGATCGTCGATGGTGCAGACCAGCAAGGTCTGTGGAACTCACCCAGCAAGGGTAAGTGAGGGCAGGCCTGGAGCAACCAGGATGCCAAGTAGGAAAAGGATTGGCCTTCGTTAAGGGCTACTAGCCAACGGGCTAGCGACCGCGAAGGAGCCTCGTGACGCCGCACGTGGAGCTGGCTTACAGGACACTCGTGGAGTGGGGGCCAGTGATCTTCGGTGCAGGTGGTGCTGGAGGCTAGGGCTACTCGGAGCCCAAAGCACGACTTCTTGGGAGACCCAGAAGATGATGCACTTGCAAATGTGCTCGGTGTCCAGGGGTCACGGTCTCAAGTCACCCACGATAGCCACGGGCCTCAGCTTTGCTGGGGACTCAGGGTAGCCTCGGGGAAGTCTGAGAATCCACCTCTGGTGATGCGATGACTTCGGCGTCCGACGGGAGCTTCAGAAATGCGAACCGGACAGATGCTTCTTTGGTGCCTGCCAAGCAGGGGAGTCACTCCTTGACCCCAAGGGAGATTCTTCAGTCCTCTAATCTTGTCGTAGAGCGTCGAAGGTCCAGGATTCAGTTTCAGAGTTTCGTCCAGGTATAATCTAAAGTCCTAAGGACTGGGTTCCTACCTTTATTCTAAAAATAGGGGTTGGACTACTCTGTGGCCCCACCTATGGGTGGGTCAGGGCAGAGGGGTGGCTACACCCCTTTCCCTTTGTCCAGTTCGCGCCAAAGCAGGGGCTGCAAGCCCCTGATCCGGTTTGAACTGGGGTATGCACAGGGACACCAAATGTGCCCCCAGTGCAGGACTTCAAAGCACCCGAAAGTGCTCCCGCCCAGCCCCAATACACATTATCCTGTCTGGGGAGGTGGTCACACCTCCCTGGGACAGGAAACCTATTGTCCAGGCCTCCCTTCCGGAGTTTCGTCCAGCAGCAGGAGGCCAGGCTTGTGTCTGTGGCAGCATCATCCATTTTGTGATGCCAGGGCTCTGGAAAGAAGTTACCGGACTCGTCAGAGTTAACATGTCTTTCCCTCTAGAAGGGTGGAATGCTACCCCTGCCGCCAGGATTGGCGGGGGGTAGTATTCCAAGATGTTTGACACCAAACACGACATGTTTAGGTGCAGCCATTCCAAAGTTAGCATTTTACCGCGAGGATATAATGCGCTTAAGAGTATATGGTCAGGCTGCACTACAAACAGCATCAGAGATGGTCTCCGAACGCTGCAGAGGGGCCCTGCTCATGCAGGGGCACCCTCTCACATAGGAACCATGCACTCTGCCTTTAGGATTGATAAGGCCTGCCTTAGGAGTGACTTATAGGTTTCTATGTGTGTATGTATTTCGTGATATAGGTAACCTATATCACAGTAAGGAGTGCATGCACCACCTTACCCAGGCTGCAGTAGCAGACCTGTGGTGTCAGTTTGGATGGCCTTCCAGGGGTGGCATAATACATGCTGCAGCCCTGGCAGGCCTCTGAGGTACCTATGCCCTTGGTACATAGTATACCATATACTAGGGACTTATAAGGGCACTCCAGATCCCAATCAGTGATGTGCCTAAGGCACATGGAAACCATTTTAGAGAGGAAGCAGCTAGGCTGGGGTTCTGATTAGCAGGGCCCCAGCCAGACTAATGTCGAAAAACAGTGAAGCATCAGCAAAAAGTGGGGGTACCCATGTGAAGCAGATCCTACTCTCCTACACAACCCCCCCCAAACGTAGGGACATTAAACTAACCTTGCCCAGTTAAGTCTTCATGTTCTAAGTGGAAATACCTAGAGAGTCCATCTGCATTCGCATGGTTACTCCCAGGCCTATGTTCCACTGTAAAGTCCATCCCCTGTAGGGAAATGGACCACCTAAGCAGTTTGGGGTTTTCACCCTTCATTTGTTTTAGCCATAAGAGGGGCTTATGGTCTGTCTGAACCAGGAAGTGTGTACCAAACAAGTATGGCCTCAACTTCTTCAGAGCCCAGACCACAGCAAAGGCCTCCCTCTCTATGGCTGACCAACGATTCTCTCTAGGGGTCAGCCTTCTGCTAATAAAAGCTACTGGCTGATCCTGACCTTCTTCATTCAATTGTGACAGTACAGCCCCTACCCCCAATTCAGATGCATCAGTTTGAACAATGAACTTCTTGGAGTAATCAGGACTCTGCAGAATTGGAGCAGTGCACATGGCCTGCTTGAGGTCATCAAATGCCTTTTGACAGCTAACTGTCCACTGAACCTTTTTGGGCATTTTCTTAGAAGTTAAGTCATTCAAGGGTGTCACTATTGATCCATACCCCTTGACAAATCTCCTATAGTACCCAGTCAGGCCTAAGAAGGCTCTCACCTGAGTCTGGGTAGTGGGAGCAGTCCAGTCCATGATGGTCTGGATCTTGCTCTGCAAAGGTTGAACCTGGCCTCCACCCACAAGGTGGCCCAGGTACACAACCTGACTCTGCCCTATCTGGCACTTAGTGGCCTTGATAGTCAGGCCTGCCTTTTGCAGGGCCTGTAAAACATTCCTGAGGTGGACCAGGTGATCCTCCCAGGTGGAGCTAAAGACAGCAATATCATCTAGATAAGCTGCACTATAGGCTTCCAGTCCTGTGAGAACTGTATTCACCAACCTCTGGAAAGTGGCAGGTGCATTTTTCAGACCAAAGGGCATTACCACAAATTGATAATGCCCACTAGGGGTTGAAAATGCTGTTTTGGGCTTTGCAGTATCAGCTAGTCTGATCTGCCAGTAGCCAGCTGTTAGGTCAAATGTACTGAGATATTTGGCAGAGGCCAAAGTATCTATGAGCTCATCTGCCCTGGGTATTGGATGGGCATCAGTCCTAGTGACTGCATTGAGACCCCTGTAGTCCACACAAAACCTCATCTCTCTTTTTCCACCACTGGTGTGAGGTTTCGGTACAAGGACTACTGGACTAGCCCAAGGGCTATCTGAGGGTTCAATAACTCCCAATTCCAACATTTTCTGGACTTCAGTCCTGATACAGTCCCTGACATGGTCAGGTTGCCTATAAATCTTGTTTTTAATAGGCAGACTGTCCCCAGTGTCCACTTCATGAGTGCACCAGGTGGTCTGACTGGGTGTCAGTGAAAACATATGTCTAAACTGATTGAGGACTTGCCTGCAATCAGTTTGTTGCTGGGTAGTGAGGCTGCCTGCCAAGGCTACACCATCAACTGACCCATCGTCAGGGTTCTGTGAGAGCAGGTCAGGGAGTGGGTCACTCTCTTCCTCCTGCCCTTCATCAGTAGCCATGAGCAAGCCCATGTCTGCCCTGTCCACATATGGTTTTAACCTGTTGACATGGAGAACCCTGTGGGGACTCCTGGGTGTTCCTAGGTCTACTAAATAAGTGACCTCACCCTTCTGCTCAACAATAGTGTGGGGTCCACTCCATTTATCTTGGAGAGCTGCTGGGGCCACTGGCTCCAACACCCACACCTTCTGTCCTGGCTGGTAAACAGTCAGAACAGCCTTTGGTCATGCCAGGCCTTTTGAAGTTCCTGGCTAGCCTCAAGGTTTTTGGTTGCCTTTTTCATGTACTCAGCCATCCTGGAGCGGAGACCAAGTACATAGTCCACTATATCTTGCTTTGGGGGCTTGAGAGGTAACTCCCATCCTTCCTTCACCAAGCACAGTGGACCCCTCACAGTGTGGCCAAACAGAAGTTCAAAAGGGCTGTAACCAACCCCTTCTGAGGCACCTCCCTATATGTGAATAAAAGGCAGGGCAAGAGTATGTCCCATCTACGCCTAAGCTTTTCTGGGAGCCCTTTAATCATGCCCTTCAAGGTTTTGTTGAATCTCTCAACTAAACCATTGCATTGTGGGTGATAGGGTGTGGTGAACTTATAAGTCACTCCACACTCCTTCCACATTGCTTTCAAGTACCCAGACATGAAGTTAGCACCCCTGTCTGATACTACCTCCTTAGGAAAGCCCACTCTTGAGAAGATTCCCAGGAGGGCCCTTGCCACCACAGGTGCTGTAGTGGTCCTGAGGGGAATAGCTTCTGGGTAACTGGTGGCATGATCCACTACCACCAGGATAAACCTGTGCCCAGAGGCTGTTTGGGGATCCATGGGACCAACAATGTCAATCCCTACCCTTTCAAAGGGCACCCCCACCACAGGTAGTGGTATCAGGGGGCCTTTGTAGTGCCACCTGCTTTGCCACTGGCTTGGCAGGTTACACAGGAGCGACAAAACTCCTTACTGTCTTCAGACATGTGGGGCCAGTGAAAGTGAGGGACAATTCTGTCCCAAGTCTTGTTCTGGCCCAGGTGACCTGCTAAGGGAATATCATGGGCTAGGGTCAATAGGAAGCCCCTGAACTTCAAAGGTATTACCAACCTCCTGGTAGCACCAGGCTTGGGGTCTCTACTCTCTGAGTACAGGAGTCCATCATCCCAATACACTGTATGGGGACCACTAGCTTTCCCAGCAGCCTCAGCAGCAGCTTGCTGTCTGAGGGGTTCAAGGGAGGGGCAGCTCTGCTGCTCCTGGCTCAGATCTGCCCTAGAAGGTCCCCCTGTCCCCAAGAACTCAACCTGGTCAGGTTCAAGTTCCTCTGGGACAGTTCCTTCATCAGGGCTGAGATCATCCCCCTCAAGGGACTGATCTTCCTCCTGAGCCAAGGGGGAAGGCACTGCCTTAACCCTACTACTCCTCCTCTTGGAAGGCACTTGGTCCATTTTTCCAGAATCCAAGGCCTGTTCAGTGCTAGACATTTTGGCTTGTGACCTGGTCACAGCAAACACATCTGCAGGGATCCCCAGCATTTCTGCATGGGTCCTGAGCTCCACTTCTGCCCAAGCAGAAGTCTCTAAGTCATTGCCAAGCAAGCATTCGACTGGTAGGTTTGCACTTACCACAACCTTCTTAAGGCCAGTTACCCCTCCCCAGGAGAAGTTAACAACTGCCAGAGTATGGTCGGTTCTGACATTGCTAGCATTGGTCACTTGGTACATTTCACCAAGCATAACTTGCCCAGGTAGCACAAGGTCTTGTGTCACCATTGTGACACTTGCCCCTGTGTCTCTAAATGCCAAAGCCTCACGTCCATTAATTAAAGGCTGTTGTCTGTACTTGCCCAGATTACTGGGACTCACAGTGGAGGTCACGTCCATGCCTCCATCACAGACTAACACAGCCTGAGTCAGTTCTCTGACTAAGTCAGAGCCCAACTCAGTTCCCAGGGTGAACCCTACTAAACCCTTTGCTGGAGCACTTCCACCAACTGTACTAGGGGGAACAGGTGCCTTAGGGGCATTGGTGGGTGCTGGACTGGAGTCTTTGGACTTGGTGCAATCACTGGTCCAGTGGGTCTTTTGCTTACAGACCTTGCACCATGGTTTTCTTTGGCCTTTACCCTTGGTAGACTGGGAATCCCCACCAGAAGAAGATTTTTGGGGGCCTGATGAAGACTTTTGATCTTTACCCTTCTCCCCACCCTTGTCAGAGTTCTTAGCATCTTGCTTCTTGGTTTCCCCACCTTGGTTCTGTACCTTCTGCTTCACCCTGGTTCTGACCCATTTGTCTGCCTTCTTTCCCAATTCTTGGGGAGAGGTCAGATCAGAGTCTACCAGGTATTGATGCAACAGCTGATTTTGACAGTTATTAAGAATCTGCTCCCTCATTATCAGATTATACAATCCTGAGAAGTCACACACCTTACTGCCCATCAACCAGCCTTCCAGAGCCTTGGCAGAACAATCCACATAGTCTACCCAGTCTTGAGTCTGTGCTTTTTGGGTGTCTCTGAACTTCAACCTGTACTGTTCAGTGGTTAGGCCAAACCCATCAATAAGAGCACTCTTCAAGACCTTGTAATTGTCAGCATCCTCCTCTCTAACAGTGAGGAGCTTATCTCTACCTTTGTCAGCAAAGGAGAGCCACAAGATTGTTGCCCACTGCTCCTGAGGGACCTTCTATACTTTACAGGCCCTCTCTAAAGCAGTTATCCATTTGTGGATATCATCCCCACTCTGGTAGGGAGGGACAATCTTGCTCAGGTTCCTATGGTCATAGGACCTTTCCCTGTCTCTAGGGACATGGCTGCCACCATGGGACTCTAGTCCCAACTTTCTTCTCTCTCTAAGGAGATCTAGGGATTCCCTATCTAAAGCCAATTGCTTTTTTCTGAGTTCCAGCTGAGTTTCCTCATACTGGACCAGCCTCTTTCTTCTCTCATGAGAGGATTCCCTCCTATGAGATGAGACAGAGCTCCCTATGGAGGTGCCAGAGTGGTTAGACTCCTGAGAAGGAGACCTAGACCTTCTGGGCACACTCTTAATCCTTCCTGGGGGACAAAGAGGGCATCATCTTGATCATCCTCATCATCATCCACAGGAGGGATTGGGTTTTCCAGGTCAGGGTCATTGTCACCCTCCTGGCCAGTTTCAGAGGGGGCTGGGGGTATTGGTACCCCTAGCGTCCTCCTCTTCTCCTGCCCCACCCTCAGCTCCTACCCCTTCAGTCCCTACAGGCCTTACTAAGGTCATAAGCCACCAACAACTCCTTGAGGTGTTGGGTGGTGGGGCTTTGGCCTGTCCTTATTTTTCTCAAGTTACATAAAGCTCTCAATTCCAAGAATGGGAGTGTATCATACTTGGAGGGTGGAAGCTCAATGGCTTCCTGCAAGGATTCTTTGGATCCTGCCCTTAAAGACATTACTAGTGTGGTGTGGTGTATGCACTACCTACTCTAGTGTGGCCTACTAAACTCTCTTGAGTTGTAGAAAGGGTTGTGCTATCCCTTAACACACAACTCTAAGTTCAGTAGAACTTACTGTTATTCTAAGCTTAAATTATATGTACCTTAGGTACCTTTAGTGGTTTTCAGTTGATCAATTCAATTGAGATTATCTGGTAAAACAATAGCAAGCTGGAATCCCACACGCTGCACACCAATGTGAGAAGTTGGCCTGGTATATGCTGTCCACTAATTATAGTGGGCACCTTGCACCAGTCCAAACAACCCCTTATTGGAGATAGGTTAAAGACAACCTTATTGAAAGCTATCCTAGTGGTAGCTATGGAGAGCAGCCTTCAGGCTAAGTCTTGAAGGAATGTAAAGCAGCTTGTTTTACCAGTCTATAATCTCTTGAGTGATCAAATGAAAGAGCACCACACCAGGTATATATTCAAAATATATGTATTTATTACTAAACACACCCCTCTAGTCTCTTTATGAGGCTAGAGTTCGAAGTACATAAGTTATAAGATCTTAAATCACAGTAATAGCACAAATACACGTTTGGGCCCTAGGGGCGTACCAAACCATATACCAATAAAATGGTATGCGAACCACGACTGAACTAGACACTAGGCCTAGAGCCTCTAGAAGTGCTTGGACCACAAGGAACCACCCAAGGTAGTGACACAGGGGACCCACGGGAGATGCGTGCAGTGTAAATACACAACCGCGATACGCCGTTAACTTCTATGGAGAAAGTCGGGATCGGGAAAATAGAGGAAAGGGACACTTAAAAGAGGGCTAGGACAAAACCCTTTGAGATCTAGGACTTTGAAGAGTCTCTACCCACGGGAGCACCGGAGTACCCGTGTTACCTCACCCAGGGAAGCCGGGTGCATAGGTGCCTTTCGGGGTCGGGTTTCGTCGTCGATTCGAATGGCGATCTGCTGCAAAGTGCTGCTGGCGGCCAAGAGAAAAGTGTCCGGGTGGATCCAAGAGTGGATCGGAGTTCTGGTGAACCTGAAAGCAGAGGGGACAGAGTCTGGGTCACTAGCCAGTGACCAGGAAGGCGATGGACAGATGCCCACCGATGTCGAGTGCTTCAGGTGCGTTGATGGTTGTCTTGACTCTTCAGCCACGAGGTCCGGGAGGCGTTGTCGGCAACCAGGAGCAGGATTCGGGCTGGTACACGATGTCTGTCGAGTGCTGAGGTGTCGGCGACCGGATTGGACCCAACAAGCCTTGGCAACGGCAAGTCTCGAGTAAGATGTAGATCGTCGATGGTGCAGACCAGCAAGGTCTGTGGAACTCACCCAGCAAGGGTAAGTGAGGGCAGGCCTGGAGCAACCAGGATGCCAAGTAGGAAAAGGATTGGCCTTCGTTAAGGGCTACTAGCCAACGGGCTAGTGACCGCGAAGGAGCCTCGTGACGCCGCACGTGTAGCTGGCTTACAGGACACTCCTGGAGTGGGGGCCAGTAATCTTCGGTGCAGGTGGTGCTTGAGGCTAGGGCTACTCGGAGCCCAAAGCACGACTTCTTGGGAGACCCAGAAGATGATGCACTTGCAAATGTGCTCGGTGTCCAGGGGTCACGGTCTCAAGTCACCCACGATAGCCACGGGCCTCAGCTTTGCTGGGGACTCAGGGTAGCCTCGGGGAAGTCTGAGAATCCACCTCTGGTGATGCGATGACTTCGGCGTCCGACGGGAGCTTCAGAAATGCGAACCGGACAGATGCTTCTTTGGTGCCTGCCAAGCAGGGGAGTCACTCCTTGACCCCAAGGGAGATTCTTCAGTCCTCTAATCTTGTCGTAGAGCGTCGAAGGTCCAGGATTCAGTTTCAGAGTTTCGTCCAGGTATAATCTAAAGTCCTAAGGACTGGGTTCCTACCTTTATTCTAAAAATAGGGGTTGGACTACTCTGTGGCCCCACCTATGGGTGGGTCAGGGCAGAGGGGTGGCTACACCCCTTTCCCTTTGTCCAGTTCACGCCAAAGCAGGGGCTGCAAGCCCCTGATCCGGTTTGAACTGGGGTATGCACAGGGACACCAAATGTGCCCCCAGTGCAGGACTTCAAAGCACCCGAAAGTGCTCCCGCCCAGCCCCAATACACATTATCCTGTCTGGGGAGGTGGTCACACCTCCCTGGGACAGGAAACCTATTGTCCAGGCCTCCCCTGCCGGAGTTTCGTCCAGCAGCAGGAGGCCAGACTCGTGTCTGTGGCAGCAGCATCCATTTTGTGATGCCAGGGCTCTGGAAAGAAGTTACCGGACTCGTCAGAGTTAACATGTCTTTCCCTCTAGAAGGGTGGAATGCTACCCCCGCTGCCAGGATTGGCGGGGGGTAGTATTCCAAGATGTTTGACACCAAACACGACATGTTTAGGTGTAGCCAATCCAAAGTTAGCATTTTACCGCGAGGATATAATGCGCTTAAGAGTATATGGTCAGGCTGCACTACAAACAGCATCAGAGATGGTCTCCGAACGCTGCAGAGGGGCCCTGCTCATGCAGGGGCACCCTCTCACATAGGAACCATGCACTCTGCCTTTAGGATTGATAAGGCCTGCCTTAGGAGTGACTTATAGGTTTCTATGTGTGTATGTATTTCGTGATATAGGTAACCTATATCACAGTAAGGGGTGCATGCACCACCTTACCCAGGCTGCAGTAGCAGACCTGTGGTGTCAGTTTGGATGGCCTTCCAGGGGTGGCATAATACATGCTGCAGCCCCTGGCAGGCCTCTGAGGTACCTATGCCCTTGGTACATAGTATTCCATATACTAGGGACTTATAAGGGCACTCCAGATCCCAATCAGTGATGTGCCTAAGGCACATGGAAACCATTTTAGAGAGGAAGCAGCTAGGCTGGGGTTCTGATTAGCAGGGCCCCAGCCAGACTAATGTCGAAAAACAGTGAAGCATCAGCAAAAAGTGGGGGTACCCATGTGAAGCAGATCCTACTCTCCTACAATCGGGCCTCTACCACTGAGCCAAGTAATCCACGTCTGATAGTTAACATGCGCCTCCACCACTGAGCCTAGTAATCCATGTCTGATAGTGATCATGTGCCTCTACCACTGAGCCTCGAAATCCACGTCTGATAGTTATCATGTGCCTCTATCACTGAACACTGGTAATTCACGTCTGATAGTTATCAAGTGCCTCTACCACTGAGCCTAGTAATCCACGTCTGATAGTTATCATGTGCCTCTACCACTGAGCCTAGTAATCCATGTCTGATAGTTATCATGCGCCTCTACCACTGAGCCAAGTAATCCACGTCTGATAGTTATAATGTGCCTCTACCACTGAGCCTAGTAATCCACGTCTGATAGTGATCATGTGCCTCTACCACTGAGCCTAGCAATCCACATCTGATAGTTATCATGTGCCTCTACCACTGAGCCTAGTAATCCTCGTCTGAGAGTTATCATGTGCCTCTATTATTCAGCCTAGTAAAGCACGTCTGATAGATATCATGTGCCTCTACCACTGAACCTAGTAATCCACGTCTGATAGTTATCATGTGCCTCTACCATTGAGCCTAGTAATCCACGTCTGATAGTGATCATGTGCCTCTACCACTGAGTTTAGTAATCCACCTCTGATAGTTATCATGTGCCTCTACCACAGAGCCTAGTAATCCACGTCTGATAGTTATCATATGCCTCTACCCCTGAGTTTAGTAATCCACGTCTGATAGTTATCATGTGCCTCTACCACTGAGCCTAGTAATCCACGTCTGATAGTTATCATATGCCTCTACCACTGAGTTTAGTAATCCACCTCTGATAGTTATCATGTGCCTCTACCATTGAGCCTAGTAATCCACGTCTGATAGTTATCATGTGCCTCTACCATTGAGCCTAGTAATCCACGTCTGATAGTTATCATGTGCCTCTACCACTGAGTTTAGTAATCCACGTCTGATAGTTATCATGTGCCTCTACCACTGAGCCAAGTAATCCACGTCTGATAGTGATCATGTGCCTCTACCACTGAGCCTAGTAATCCACGTCTGATAGTTAACATGTGCCTCTACCACTGAGCCTAGTAATCCATGTCTGATAGTTATCATGTGCCTCTACCACTGAGCCTAGTAATCCATGTCTGATAGTTATCATGCGCCTCTACCACTGAGCCTAGTAATCCATGTCTGATAGTTATCATGCGCCTCTACCACTGAGCCAAGTAATCCACGTCTGATAGTTATCATGTGCCTCTACCACTGAGCCTTGTAATCCACGTCTGATAGTGATCATGTGCCTCTACCACTGAGCCTAGTAATCCACGTCTGAGAGTTATCATGTGCCTCCATTATTGAGCCTAGTAAAGCACGTCTGATAGATATCATGTGCCTCTACCACTGAACCTAATAATCCACGTCTGATAGTTATCATGTGCCTCTACCATTGAGCCTAGTAATCCACGTCTGATAGTGATCATGTGCCTCTACCACTGAACCTAGTAATCCACGTCTGATAGTTATCATGTGCCTCTACCACTGAGCCTAGTAATCTACGTCTGATAGTTATCATGTGCCTCTACCACTGAGTTTAGTAATCCACCTCTGATAGTTATCATGTGCCTCTACCACTGAGCCCAGTAATCCACGTCTGATAGTTATCATATGCCTCTACCACTGAGTTTAGTAATCCACCTCTGATAGTTATCATGTGCCTCTACCACTGAGCCTAGTAATCCACGTCTGAGAGTTATCATGTGCCTCTACCATTGAGCCTAGTAATGCACGTCTGATAGATATCATGTGCCTCTACCACTGAACCTAGTAATCCACGTCTGATAGTTATCATGTGCCTCTACCATTGAGCCTAGTAATCCACGTCTGATAGTGATCATGTGCCTCTACCACTGAACCTAGTAATCCACGTCTGATAGTTATCATGTGCCTCTACCACTGAGCCTAGTAATCTACGTCTGATAGTTATCATGTGCCTCTACCACTGAGTTTAGTAATCCACCTCTGATAGTTATCATGTGCCTCTACCACAGAGCCTAGTAATCCACGTCTGATAGTTATCATATGCCTCTACCACTGAGTTTAGTAATCCACGTCTGATAGTTATCATGTGCCTCTACCACTGAACCTAGTAATCCACGTCTGATAGTTATCATATGCCTCTACCACTGAGTTTAGTAATCCACCTCTGATAGTTATCATGTGCCTCTACCATTGAGCCTAGTAATCCACGTCTGATAGTTATCACGTGCCTCTACCACTGAGTTTAGTAATCCACCTCTGATAGTTATCATGTGCCTCTACCACTGAGCCTAGTAATCCACGTCTGATAGCTATCATGTGCCTCTACCATTGAGCCTAGTAAACCACGCCTGATAGTGATCATGTGCCTCTACCACTGAGCACTGGTAATTCAAGTCTGATAGTTATGTGCCTCTACCACTGAGCGTAGTAATCCACGTCTGATAGTGATCATGTGCCTCTACCACTGAGCGTAGTAATCCACCTCTGATAGTTATCATGTGCCTCTACCACTGAGCACTGGTAATCCACCTCTGATAGTTATCATGTGCCTCTACCACTGAGCCTAGTAATCCACGTCTGATAGTGATCATGCGCCTCTACCACTGAGCACTGGTAATCCACGTCTGATAGTAATCATATGCCTCTACCACTGAGCGTAGTAATCCACGTCTGATAGTTCTCATGTGCCTCTACCACTGAGCGTAGTAATCCACTTCTGATAGTGATCATGCGCCTCTACCACTGAGCCTAGTAATCCACGTCTGATAGTGATCATGCCCCTCTACCACTGAGCCTAGTAATCCACGTCTGATAGTGATCATGTGCCTCTACCACTGAGGCCAGTAATCCACGTCTGATAGTTATCATGCGCCTCTACCACTGAGCCTAGTAATCCACGTCTGATAGTTATCATGTGCCTCTACCACTGAGCCCAGTAATCCACGTCTGATAGTTATCATGCGCCTCTACCACTGAGCCTAGTAATCCACGTCTGAAAGTTATCATGTGCCTCTACAACTGAGCCCAGTAACCCACGCCGGATAGTGATCATGCCCCTCTACCACTGAGCCTAGTAATCCACGCCTGATAGTGATCATGCCCCTCTACCACTGAGCCTAGTAATCCACGTCTGATAGTTATCATGTGCCTCTACCACTGAGCCCAGTAATCCACGTCTGATAGTTATCGTGCCTCTACCAGTGAGCCTAGTAATCCACGTCTGATAGTGATGATGCGCCTCTACCAATGAGCACTGGTAATCCATGTCTGATAGTGATCATGCGCCTCTACCACTGAGCACTGGTAATCCACGTCTGACAGTGATCATGTGCCTCTACCAATGAGCCTAGTAATCCAAGTCTGATAGTGATCATGCGCCTCCACCACTGAGCCTAGTAATCCACGTCTGATAGTTATCATGTGCCTCTACCAATGAGCCTAGCAATCCACGTCTGATAGTGATCATGCGCCTCCACCACTGAGCCTAGTAATCCACGTCTGATAGTGATCATGCGCCTCTACCACTGAGCCTAGTAATCCACGTCTGATAGTTATCATGCGCCTCTACCACTGAGCCTAGTAATCCACGTCTGATAGTTATCATGCCTCTACCACTGAGCCCAGTAATCCATGTCTGATAGTGATCATGTGCCTCTACCACTGAGCCTAGTAATCCACGTCTGATAGTGATCATGTGCCTCTACCACTGAGCCTAGTAATCCACGTCTGATAGTGATCATGTGCCTCTACCACTGAGCCCAGTAATCTACGTCTGATAGTTATCATGCGCCTCTACCACTGAGCCTAGTAATCCATGCCTGATAGTGATCATGCCCCTCTACCACTGAGCCTAGTAATCCACGTCTGATAGTTATCATGTGCCTCTACCACTGAGCCTAGTAATTCACGTCTGATAGTGATCATGTGCCTCTACCACTGAGCCTAGCAATCCACGTCTGATAGTTATCATGTGCCTCTACCAATGAGCCTAGTAATCCACGTCTGATAGTTATCATGTGCCTCTACCACTGAGCCTAGTAATCCACGTCTGATAGTGATCATGCGCCTCTACCATTGAGCCCAGTAATCCACATCTGATAGTGATCATGTGCCTCTACCACTGAGCCCAGTAATCCACGTCTGATAGTGATCATGTGCCTCTACCAATGAGCCCAGTAATCCACGTCTGATAGTTATCATGTGCCTCTACCACTGAGCACTGGTAATCCACGTCTGATAGTGATCATGTGCCTCTACCAATGAGCCTAGTAATCCAAGTCTGATAGTTATCATGCACCTCCACCACTGAGCCTAGTAATCCATGTCTGATAGTTATCATGCGCCTCTACCACTGAGCCTAGTAATCCACGTCTGATAGTTATCATGCGCCTCTACCACTGAGCCTAGTAATCCACGTCTGATAGTTATCATGCGCCTCTACCACTGAGCCTAGTAATCCACGTCTAATAGTTATCATGTGCCTCTACCACAGAGCGTAGTAATCCACGTCTGATAGTTATCATGTGCCTCTACCACTGAGCCTAATAATCCACGTCTGATAGTTATCATGCGCCTCTACCACTGAGCCTAGTAATCCACGTCTGATAGTTATCATGCGCCTCTACCACTGAGCCTAGTAATCCACGTCTGATAGTGATCATGCGCCTCTACCACTGAGCCTAGTAATCCACTTCTGATAGTGATCATGCGCCTCTACCACTGAGCCTAGTAATCCACGTCTGATAGTTATCATGCGCCTCTACCACTGAGCGTAGTAATCCACGTCTGATAGTTATCATGTGCCTCTACCACTGAATTTAGTAATCCACGTCTGTTAGTTATCATGTGCCTCTACCACTGAGCATAGTAATCCACGTCTGATAGTTATCATGTGCCTCCACCACTGAGCCTAGTAATCCACGTCTGATAGTGATCATGTCCCTCTACCACTGAGCCCAGTAATCCACGTCTGATAGTTATCATGCGCCTCTACCACTGAGCCTAGTAATCCACGCCTGATAGTGATCATGCTCCTCTACCACTGAGCCTAGTAATCCACGTCTGATAGTTATCATGTGCCTCTACCACTGAGCCTAGTAATTCACGTCTGATAGTGATCATGTGCCTCTACCACTGAGCCTAGTAATCCACGTCTGATAGTTATCATGTGCCTCTACCAATGAGCCTAGTAATCCACGTCTGATAGTTATCATGTGCCTCCACCACTGAGCCTAGTAATCCACGTCTGATAGTCATCATGTGCCTCTACCATTGAGCCCAGTAATCCACGTCTGATAGTTATCATGTGCCTCCACCACTGAGCCTAGTAATCCACGTCTGATAGTGATCATGTGCCTCTACCACTGAGCCTAGTAATCCACGTCTGATAGTGATCATGTGCCTCTACCACTGAGCCCAGTAATCCACGTCTGATAGTTATCATGCGCCTCTACCACTGAGCCTAGTAATCCACGCCTGATAGTGATCATGCCCCTCTACCACTGAGCCTAGTAATCCACGTCTGATAGTTATCATGTGCCTCTACCACTGAGCCTAGTAATTCACGTCTGATAGTGATCATGTGCCTCTACCACTGAGCCTAGTAATCCACGTCTGATAGTTATCATGTGCCTCTACCAATGAGCCTAGTAATCCACGCCTGATAGTTATCATGTGCCTCTACCACTGAGCCTAGTAATCCACGTCTGATAGTGATCATGCGCCTCTACCATTGAGCCCAGTAATCCACGTCTGATAGTTAGCATGTGCCTCTACCACTGAATTTAGTAATCCACGTCTGATAGCGATCATGTGCCTCTACCACTGAGCCTAGTAATCCACGTCTGATAGTTATCATGTGCCTCTACCACTGAGCCTAGTAATCCACGTCTGATAGTTATCATGCGCCTCCACCACTGAGCCTAGTAATCCACGTCTGATAGTGATCATGCGCCTCTACCATTGAGCCCAGTAATCCACGTCTGATAGTGATCATGTGCCTCTACCACTGAATTTAATAATCCACGTCTGATAGCGATCATGCGCCTCTACCACTGAGCCTAGTAATCCACGTCTGATAGTTATCATGTGCCTCTACCAATGAGCCTAGTAATCCACGTCTGATAGTTATCATGCGCCTCTACCATTGAGCCCAGTAATCCACGTGTGATAGTTATCATGTGCCTCTACCACTGAATTTAGTAATCCACGTCTGATAGCGATCATGTGCCTCTACCACTGAGCCTAGTAATCCACGTCTGATAGTTATCATGTGCCTCTACCACTGAGCCTAGTAATCCATGTCTGATAGTTATCATGCGCCTCCACCACTGAGCCTAGTAATCCACGTCTGATAGTTATCATGTGCCTCTACCACTGAATTTAGTAATCCACGTCTGATAGTGATCATGCACCTCTACCACTGAGCCAGCCATGGTAAGGAGGAGGAGATTAAAGGAGATTCCCCAGAGCCTCCGGAGATAATTAAGACCAGGACTGCATCTGATGAGGTCCCTTTTCTTGCTTTGGCCCTTGGAGCAGGTATTATCCGCTGGCCGCAGATAAAAAGTAATGAGTGAATGATCGGCCTAAACTAGAGGACACACCTCCTCCAAGTCGGGTGGAGCTAATATTAAATCCAATGTGTGTCAATGAGCCTGTGTAGGGCCAGTAACCGAGTGCGGAAGACACATTGCCGCCAATGATTTCAACAGGTCTGAAACTGCCGGAGTATTAGAAGCATCTGCCCTAATATTAAAGTCACCTAGAACAATGATTGGCGCATGAGAGATAATTAAGGCCGATAGAAACGTCAGCAAAGGCTTGTGCAAAATTCGCACAGGGCCCAGGAGAGCAGTAGCATACTAATCCAACCACAGAGCTCAAGGATGAATTACTTAACGTAAACCCTAATAGTTCAGTACTTGTGTGTAATATTCAAAAGAATTAAACTGGGTTTGAATTACCACTGCATCCCTAGCCCTTTACTGGACTGTTAGTGACCCAGAAAACACGGACACCTCACCGACAAGTATGCGAAGTGGGATTGTGTGGGGCTACAACAACCTGGACTTTCACGCTCAAGTATTGGTTTACTGAACTAAGTTCAGGCACACGTGGATGGGGAAGACAAAACTTTTACAACTAGGTCCGAACTCTAGTTTATGAAAAAAGAGTTCTTGTTGCCCCTGGACATCAGATTTCTCCTTTCCCTGAGCAAGAGTCATTATTTCCACTGAAGATGACTTCTCTTTGCCCCTCAGCCTCAGATTTCTGATTGCCAACGGTAACAGAGGTTGCATTGCTCATCATCACTGGAGTTCTTACTGCCCCACAGTTATCATTACTCTGGAGCACCAGAGTTCTTACTGCCCCTCAGCATGAGCGTTGCCATTGTCCCTCTGCACCAGAGTTGCTATTGCCCCTCAGGACCATAGTTCTCAGGGCGCTGCTCCTAGGTCAAGAGTGCCCCGTAACGCCTTGGCGTCATCGCACATAATTGCACTAGTGTCCCTTGTCATCAGGATCTCAGTTTATCATAGCGCCTGGAGCCCCCAAAACCCACGTGCCATTTACAGCTCACCTCCAGCACAGACCAGTGTGGGCCGAGGCTCTTCTATCTCCTAGAGGTGGGCTCCCTGTGGCCCAAATCCAGGTGCCAAGGCCCCTCTGTTGGTACTCTCAGTTCTTGGCTTGGCGCTAAGGGCCTCCTCTGCCCCTATTGGAGCCAAAGTGCCAATAGAAGCTGGTGGGGGTGGGGAGAGGGTTGAGATCTCCCACAAACTCAAGACATTTAGAATAATGATTCTATATATTAAGCACTCCAAACATTCTGGCTGTATGTTGTCTGTGGGAACAAAGGTACCCATGGTAACAAAGTGTGAAAGGATAACAAAGGACCCTCCTTTCACTGCCTAAAATCATCCTCTTCTCCCACCAACAGCTCGGACAGAACGCGATTGGCTGCTATGCGTAGGCTGCACTGATTAATGCGCGTAGACAGACTTCAGGGGAAATTAAATTACATGCTTTAGCTGTTTGGATACCTGAAAATAGCTGATTTGTAATTTGTCTGCATAATCGGTGCAGAGTATGTTGAGCGGAGTGAATATAATTTTAATCACACTGCAGGTTCATTCACAATATCCCAAGCTGTAATAATCAGGCAGGGTCGTTATCTTCCTTTGCAAGTTTATTCGTGGCAGGACCTCAGTGATGCTCCCTTGAGGCCAGCTCAGCTCGTCTGTCCTCCAAGGAGCCGCACATCAGGGAAACAAAGGGAAACCTTCTGCAGAGACATTCTAGGTCTTAAAACATAAAGCATCGCCTGTCCTCAAACATGAGGAAAGGTCAAATGATACAACAAGAGGTAGGAAAGCATCTTAAGTAGACAATGCCACACAGCAAAACAACATGTGGCAACATTTTAAAAGCAAAAGCACCAATGTACCTTACCACCTCACCTCACAAAGGGTCTGATTTAGATCTTGGCGGACGGGTTACTCCATCACAATTTAACTGAGGGTCATAAAGCGAGGTTCTAATATGTTTAGTGCCATTCTTGTCTAGAAACTCTTTCATCTGATTGGAAACTGTATGAAATGTCCATCTTTTGCGTGGTGTACCCCCAGATATTTGCTTTGAATGTTTTACTGGCTGTAAAATTCTGTGCACTTTACCCCTGCTAACCAGGGGTAAAGTGTCTGTGCTCCCCCTTTCAAACTGTTTAAATAGGCATAACACCAATTGACATATTTGACTTAACTACAAGCAGAGCCACTGGAATTATGCGGCAAGAGAGGGCCAAATTATGCAGCAGGGTTGAGTAAATTATGCGGCAGGAAAAGGCAAATTATGCAGCATAATGCAGCACATTTTGTGATAGTAGTACTTCATTATTTTCTCTTTTTTACACTTGTTAACACTATCTAGGCATAGGTGGCACCTCATTAGTACGGGTTTAACACCCAAATGTAGCAATAAGCAACAGAAAGGTGACCAGTCACCCTTTGCAACGGGTTTTCCACTTCTAAACCTTTTGAGCTAGGAACAAAAATAGTTTTTTGTTACAATCTGCAGATTATGCAGCAGATGATGGATTAATTGGCAAAAACGGCAAATCCATAATAATGCAAAAAACACCACAGCCACACAATCGCATCCATTGGCCCTGACTTTAAGTCCCAAGTGTATAGTACAAAGTGTACCCTGGGCCTGTAAGTTAAATGTCACTCGTGGACTGCAGCACCCATTGTGCCACCGACTATAGTCACAGTACAAACAGGACTGCAGACCTGCCATTTGTAGCCTGGCTGTTGCAGTTTTAAACTGCACATTCAACCTGTCAAGATAACCCCTTTTGACAGGTCAAAACCTTACTTTTAAATATTTAGAAGTCATTCCTAAGTAGGATGTATTGACCATATGGCAGAGTGCATAGTACATCATGTAAAAGTTTAAATATAAATATGTCCTTACAGGGAAAAAAAACCCCAAAAGCTATTTTCACAGTAGGAAGGTGTGAGCATAAACAAGCCTAGGGCCTGGTAGTACTACTCGATAAAACCAGGCCTTCTGCTGCTTGCAAAATTCAAGAAGTGAGGAGGAGGCTGTTATGTGTAGTGGCAGGTCGTTCCACGGTGTAGGAGGGATGTAGGAGATAGCTCAATCACCGAATCTGTTTTTTATTCGTGGGATGTGTGCAAGTAGGAGTCCGGATGAGCAGAGGTGTCTTGAAGGTTTGTGAAAGCAGATGAAACTTTTAAGGTATGCTGGGCCAGTGAATCACTGACATAATATTGATGACAAAAATATAGATGTAAAAAATATCGATGTAAAAATATCGATAGTCAAAATATCGACATCCTATATTTAAAATGTGAATGACAAAAATATCGAAAAAAATATATAGATGTAAAAAATATCGAAGTCCAAAATATCGTTTTTTTTTATATATAAAAAATAATGTTAAAACACATATTATAAAAATAACTAAAAAAATTATTACTTAGGGGCCCATTACGATAACCGGCATTAAAAAATCCGCCCTCTACGATAGCATGAGAAAACCGCCCGCCTGCACCATGGGAATACCGACCGAGCAATTATGAATTCGCGAAGCAACCTCTGCCCGCGGCGGTAAAAACACACAAAATTCCGCTCGTCCATGTCCGAGTAGAAGATTAACCGTCCGCCACGGACGCAATCCCGCCCGAAAACCCAAATCCGCCCGCTCTGATGACCGAGACAACGACCGTGAAATTATGATCTCCCCGACATGAGCGCGGAAAATCCACATATTCCCCGCCCGCCACGGTTAACAACAGCGATGAATAACTGACACGGCGGAAGGCCTGGCGGCCACGTCCTTGCACGGAAATCATTTGCGGAACAAAGAAATACACACAACATGGCCAACAAGTCCACACAGTAAACTACGCCAAAATACCCAAACACAGAACACATCCAAATGACACATGCCCCCTGCCAAAACTAAACAAGCATTTGCAATGCAATAGGTCTCGCAGTTACGAGAGTGTAAGCTATTGGCATTGTAAATAACAATGCCTTTTATTTATGTTTTTAAAAAGAAAACAAAAATAAAAGGCATTGTTATTTGCAATGTCAATAGCTCAAACTCAGCGTCAATGCGAGACCTATTGCATTGCAAATGCTTGTTAATACTTCTTGTAGTTTTTCTCGTGTGTGCGTCCCACTTTTGGTCCCTCAGACCAGCTGGGGGTCTCATCTAGGAATGTTCGTTGTCCTTCTGAATAGTACTGACAGTAACCACAAAGTGTTTCACATCATTGGCTAGAAAGGTTACAGCTCCTGTTCCACTCAAGGAAGCACTGTTCGTAAATCAGCCCCCAAAATTGATTTTGTTCTCGCCTTGAGTGATCCAAGCTGTCTCAAGAGAACCCTTGTGTAGGCAAACAGCTGTGCATCCGTGAGACATCCGCACCCAGATGGAGTGACGGGCATGCATAAGAATTTTCTTCAGTGCACATCAACGAACAGCGCTAAATTAAAAAAAAAAAGTCACAACATTTCATGGGTTCATCTTCAGAACAACCTGTAAAACCTTTGGCTTTTAAGGATGCATTTGGAAAATATTGCTGTACACTTTCTGCTGGGGTGTTCGGACTTACACTGTGCCCGGGAACTAGCTGCAAACACTTTCTCGAGCTTGAACACCCAGTCCGGGGGCAGTTGTCCAGCCTGCTGACTCCCCATCACACAACAGGCACTCAAATAACAAGTTAAATTCTTAGCAGCAAGCGCCAGAGCTATCGGACCAGATGAAGTGGGGCCCCCGAAACAGCGAAAATAATTAAATAAATAAACAAGCGTGGCCGAGTAAAAGAGAATAATGTTCAGTCTACCCCCTCCCCTCCAGATGCTGCTCCACAGTGTACTCCGGCCTCCCGTTCAGCACAAGGCCCCATCTGCCCCCTCTCTTCCCTGGGTCTGCTTCCCACAGACGCAGTAGGCCGCGCTGCATCACCGACCTTGGGTAGTTCTCCCGCGGGCGCCGAGCGTGTCCTACCTGGTCAGTGATGCCGAGGATACCCATTTCCCGGGGTGAGTCAGCATGAGGCGCGCGGCATGGGGGCAGCAAGCCCGGGGAGGGAGGGACACAGGCCAGCTCCGAGGTCCACGGGAATTGCGGGTGCTGTGGGGGAGGAATGGGAGCGCCCCCAACAGAAGGGACCTGATGGAGGCAGGGAGGGAGCGAGCAAGAGGGAAAGCGTACGCGTGCACATCTGCTGTCCACGCGTGCACATCCTGATGGAGACAGGGAGGGAGCGAGCAAGAGGGAAAGCGAAGCGTACGCGTGCATATCTGCTGTCCACGCGTGCACATCCTGATGGAGACAGGGAGGGGCGAGCGAAGCGCGCCATGCGCGCATTGTGCTAACGCTGCAAGCCGTACACGTGCACATCTGCTGTCCATGCTGTCCACGCATGCACATCTCCTGTCCCCCTTCGGCAACCAAGTCGACGACAATAGATCTCGCATAGCGAGCAGCGCTTTGCGCTGCGTCGCTAGGCGAGACCTAAAAACTACAAATCCCAGGACAACAGACACAACACACCTGAAAACGACAGACCATCATGACACACCCACATAGGTCAGTACAAAAGCAGCCTCTTCACAGACCACAATCCCTTGCACTACGACAAAGCGAAGACGCCATCAGACAACCCAGAGAGACACAAAGGAAAGCAGCACACCACACGCACGCACACATCACACACATCACCACCACTACCACCACCACCATCACCACTGAAACAACGGCACCACAAACCCCCTGCACATCACACACCACACACCACACAACCACCACACCAGCTCCACAAATAGCAAACCACACACCATGGCAACACAAAGAATGCCAAAGTACACTGCCACTGAGTTGACGGTCATGGTCGATGAGATCATCAAGGTGCACCCACAAATCTATGGGAACCAGGTCCAACAGACACCAGTAGCCACCAGAAACAGAATGTGGAGCAGGATCGTAGACCAGGTGAATGGAGTTGGGAACGTGCCACGCAACCGGGGTGAAATTACAAAGAGGTGGCACGACCTGAAAAGCGTGGAAGAAGGAGTCCAAGAATCGTGAGCTGGCTGACAGGACTGGCGGCGGAAATCTCGCGCCATTCAAGACCTTCAAGGCGTGGGAGGAGAAGGTGCGAGGCATTCTACATCCGGAGAGTCTCACCGGAATACCAGGGGGAGTGGAGGCTGGTAAGTACAAACAAATGTATACCAGCACACCGCTATGTACTGTCATGCACTACCAGAATGCCATAGCTCCGAGGGCCAAACACCCCCATGTCCAGTACACAATACACAAGACATCTCTCACACATGCAACAGACACTCCCACACACTCAGCCCAAAGGTACCAACAAACAAAACCATGGGGGCATGTGTACAGTCAGCCAGCACCACAACTCCCACCAGGTCCCCTTGTACCCCAGATGCGCCGGAAGGAGCACTCCCACACCCACACTCATGTGTCAGCCATAGCTGCACTAACCAACAAGTAACAGGTAAGTAGCCTTACCACAAAGTCCGTGTATCGGAGGGGGGACTGCAGAAGTACAACCCCCACCAGGCCCCTAGTCCTACAGCGCAGCAAGATGGAGCACTCCCCACACCCATGTGTCAGCCATTGCAGTGCACACCTTCACTCAACAGGTAGATATGTTTCCCTACATGGAGGGGTGTCTGTGGGTGGTAAGCCATCACCACAACTCACAACACGGCCCCCACTCCCACAGCCCAGCAAGATGGAGCACCTCTCCCTCTCATAACCATGTGATAGCCATTGCATTGCTCCCTCCAAACCAACAAGTAGGTAGACTACTCTCCAGGGCGGGGTGTCTGTAGGCATGAGGACTGTACTACGACTAACATTTGGGACATGTCACGTAGCAGAGGAACCGGTAGCACTGCTCCCTGTCATAATCATGTGATTAATGTGCACACGGACATGAATTACAGTCATAGCCGACATGAGCCATCTCAAATACAGTAACACGTAAGGAGTCACGTCTGCATGCACAAGTCTCACTGGAGTACTGACCCACATGGCGTGCACTGTGCCAGTCATCACACACATCAGCAACACCATCGAAGTCTTGTCCATGTAGTCGTGTGTGCTTGTTCCGTTGACATTGTACAACATCACCCATGTAAGTCTATCTTGTCTCAATGTAACAGAGTGGAACCCCAGTAATGTCACATACACCACTGGACCCATGAACCACACAGCTTCACAATGCACATTCAAAATCTCATCCATCTCATCTTTCAGCCCCAGTGTCATGAAAGGTATATCATCTAAACAGTTGTCCCATATACAGTAGTTCAGCAAAGATTCTTGCCGATGACCAAAAATGTGTCTGCAGTGTCTGAAGCGCACATCACACTGTGATTTACAACATACCTAATATAGTCAACACCCCAAGAGCACTGCATTGCTGCACATGGCTGAGGGTAGCACGCACACCAAGGAATTGTCCCATCTGCAATACGTTGTGTGGCACACAACCATTACTCACTCACTACAATGCTTGCAGTGTAATGTCCCTAAATGACAACAGTGAGCAGATATGCTGGGTATGTCAGACATACACACACCTTTGTCTCTGTAGTGTCGTGTGGCCAAAACACATGTCCCCTTCTGCACCCATATGTCACAGTATGTACCACAAAACCATATTTCATATCAAAATCGTTGATGGAGCTGTACTCCTTTTCCCATCTGCGTTTCTAAGCATTTCATTTGAACCCCAAAAACATATTTCATCTCAAAAGCATTCATGGGGCTGTACCCCGTTTCCACCAAAGCCACAAAATGTAGGGGTACTGCAACACACACCGATTGGCATTCCAAATCCGTCCCATGCCATATGCACCCATCACACTATTCTATTGCCTTGATCACGCACACACATTGTAGAGCCATACACACGCATCTGGGTAATCAGTGCACAACTGTGCACAAACTGTGAATGTCAGACATCTAACACAAACCTTGCAAGGTGCAACACAATAACCTTTCGTCTCCGCCCCACAGGTGACGAACAGCATGATGCTGGAGAGGGAGACAGCAGCCATCACAGCCAGTCCACAAGCCCTCCACCCGGACTCACGGATGTGGAAGACCTGGACACCTCTTCGGACGAGGACTCCCGACCAGGCACATCTGGTGTGGCAGGGCGCAACCGCTCCCCAGGACCCCTCCCATCCACCAACCCATCTCCCAGGGCTGGTGACCAGTCCCAGGCCCCTGCTGCCACGGTCATTGCAGCCACCACCACCGCCGCAACCACCACCACCACCACCAGGGCCTCCCTGACCACTCACCCTGCGCAAGGGGTGGTACGCACGTTGACATCGACCCTGGGAGCGAGAACGAGGCCCCGGGTGACCAATGTGGTGAGTGGGCAGGTCGGTGGCAGCAGTTCAGGTGGGAGGAGCAGGGTCAGGCCAACGCCATCAGAGCCTGGGAGCCAAGCCCTGCCGCAAATCGCCAGAGTCCTTGGGGCCTATGAAGAGGCCCAGGGACAATGGGCCCGGTCAGCTGCCGATACGCGGGAAGTCCTTGGGGTGTTGAGGTCCATGGACGCCCATATGGGCCAATTCGTGACCCGTATGGGCAAACTTGTCGACCTCATGGGCCAGCTAGTGGTGGTGGTGGTGAGGGCCCAATCAAGGCCAACCACACCACCTCCGCCACCACCTGCTGGGGCACAGGGTCGTGCAACATCCAGTTCCCCTGCGTCCACAGCGAGTGGGCAATCCTCAACCACCACCAGCAGCCCACAAACACAACCCCCCCCCTCTCAAACGTGGAAGGGGGTCGTCCGAAGAGGAAACAGGTGTCCAGAGATGACTTTGCACGCTCCAAACGCCAGTGAGTCAGCCAGCCACGGTGGCCATCTACTGCATTCACTTGGACTACTATCCTACCCCACACTGCCATGTGAATGGCATGTGTCTGTCGGACTGTGGACCCAGAACAACATGGGTACACCTTGACCATCATGCGGACATGTCCGTCAACTCATTGTTTCAGCATGCACCACTTTTGTGATCACCTTGCCCACAATCACATGTCACCGCTTAAAATAAATACACCTGGATCACATTCTGTTTTATCTGCTCTGTGTTTAATCAAGGATGTGCAACCGTCACCATGATCAGAAATGCATCTGGAGTGTGGTATGTCGATAGGCCAGGAGAGGCTGTAGGGACCTAGGGGTGAAAAACAGAACAAGAGTCCATTGAATGTGTGTGTCACACACTCATCACACAGTACTTGTCATCAAGTTTAAGCAATGTACACACATCTCACAGAGCAACAGGGCACAATTCTACAGCCACTGTCAGTGGCATACTACCCTGGACATGGACCATTGCCACACAGCACTCAGTGAACAATAGGCAGCCGTGACAATGCACACATACACCTACACAACTACAGCAACATCAGCCGTCGTACATGGTCACTCACCCTCAAGTGAAGTAGCGGGCGATGAGCTGCTGACGCTCATTCACTGCTTCCTCCTCTCCACTGTCCTCGTCACTGGACACGGCTTGGTCTGCAGGCGGGGGACCTGGCTGATCACCGTCATCCACTATCAGGGGGATCTGCCTGCGAATCGCGAGATTGTGCAGCATGCAGCATGCCACAACTATCTGGCACACCTTCTGTGGGGAGTATGCCAGTGCACCCCCGGTGCGGTCCAGGCATCTGAATCTGGACTTCAGGAGTCCAAAAGTCCGCTCCACCACACGTCTGGTCCTCCCATGTGCCTCATTGTATCTGACATCAGCTGGTGTCCTAGGATTACGTAGTGGGCTCAGCAGCCAAGGCCCGTTAGGATATGCAGAGTCACCTGGGTGTGAGAAACACAGAGAATCGTTGCAATTCCAACAGGATACAAGACAGCATGTCACACCCAGCACGCTACACGAGTATGCATACTCACCAACAATCCATGCACGGTCCGGTTGAAGATTGGTCATCATTCGTGGGAGGATGCTGTGGCGCATGATGTGCGAGTCATGGGCGGATCCGGGAAACTTCGCACACACGTGTGTGATAATCATGTCCGCCAGGCACACCACTTGCACATTCAGGGAGTGGAAATGTTTCCGGTTCCTATAGATGTGCTCCATGGCCTGTGGTGCAACAAGGCCAACATGGGTGCAATCAATTGCACCAACAACGTGGGGGATGCGTCCAAGGGCATAGAAAGCACCCTTCACTGCCGCCAAATCACGAGCCCTGGGGAATCGGATGTACCGGTTCCTGTAGAGCATCATAGCTGACAGGACATCCCGTAGCACCATGCTGAACATGGGCTGGGACATCCCACCTCCACTGCCCATCGTGTGTTGGAAAGATCCGGTTGCGAAAAAATGCAGTGCAGCCATCACCTTAGCCGTGGGGGTGAATGCTGTAGGATACACCCTGCGAGGATGAAGGTGGGCTTCCAACATTGCACATAGGTGATGCAGGGTGGGTCGGTCCAGACGGAATTTCCGTATAACCTCCACATCCTCCATGTCTGCCAGCAATTGGTAGGGGCGATGTATGTTTGTTCTCCTCCTAGGACAGATGGAAGTGGACACATGTCAATGCAACACACCACATGGCATTTTCACATACACAAAACTAAAATTACTGACAAAGCAATAGAATCACAGAACAGCTGACAAGTAGGGGCAGCACAGCTACAATACTCTTACACAGGTCCCCTTACCAATAGCAATGACCACTGACACAAACCATTGCTATGAGCATGCACATGGGGATTTAGGCCATAATAGCTTGAAAGGCATGATGATGATTTCAGACAGCATATGTGGGAAGCGGCAATACCACGGCAATATACCTAGCTGCTGTGCCTGACACAGCTTCCGAGGCTGGGTGAGTATGGCACACACCAACAACACAATGTACACAGGCTGAGCGGCCCAAACAAGTGGGTCCTGTTGCACAACGGGATATGAGACAGTCAATGATGTCCCTAGTTCACCCAATGTACAGCACTGTACGTATCACACCTCCAACACACATTGACAGGTGTACACATTGACAACTCCATGACAACACAGCTGTGTGAATGCAAATACACATCACAAGTGACACGTAACGTTGCACGTGCCAAGTGGGAGATGTACATTGAGAAATATGGCATGTGTGTGCATATGCACATCCCATGCTCCCATGCTAATGTGTACATGATGATGTGCCAACAGACATGTGGAGGCTGAGCACTGGCCGTCAATGCCTATGCACACAGCATGAAGTGGCCCTGTCTAGTGTGGACATGCTGCCACACACAAATCATGGCCACACCTGCAAATGCATGGCGCACATTAAACTGTGGATTCCACATGGCACCAGCGGACTGTACCCGCCATGGACCAGGCCCTTGAGGCCAACTCTAATGGCCCTCGCGGTTGCATCCTGCGTGTTCGACTATAGAGGTAAGCGTACCGGGACAGCTCGGAGCAGGCCATTGTGTGCATTTGAAGTAGGCAGACATGGTACACCAATTGCAGCAGCTTGGACCCACTGAAACAGCCCCAGGGGGCTATATGAGTGTGGGAGGGAGACCGGCATTACCACAGCTTCCAGGGACTGCTGCCTGGCATCCCTCAACAACACCTGCTGCCACCTGTCCACCTTCATGTCGATGACTCTGAAGATATGTCCAGGTCCACTCACCAGCGAGGAGCTGGAGATCCTGGATTCCGAGCTCCACGCACACTGCCCAAGGCTATTTCTTGCAAAAGTTGTGTGTGTAAGCCAACTACAGTGTGTGTGGGAGTGCATGTGGGGGACACACATGTCATTGATCCGCAGCACTATGAGTCTGAGCCTGTGGGGTTCCAACATGCACTGCTTACCATGCTTACTACAGGTGGAAGGGTTATGTAGGCTCTCTGGCGCTTTCCCATGCATGTCCCTCCCGAGTGGTGGTACATGGCATTTTCATGTCAGACATCCAGTGACGCAGCCACTTGGCAATGCAGGACTCAGGGCAGTTATTGCTTGTGTGAATGGCTGGCTGGGTCCCTGCTGGCCTTCTCAGTCTCAGCAGACCTGGGCTGCACATTGACCGCCCAATCCTAGAAGGAAACAACACTGACTGTACAGTGGGTTACATGTGTCTTTTGTTCACAACTCTCTGGAAATGCGCAAACTCAGCCCTGTTGATTGAACACTCCAAGCCTTGTGATAGGGATGTGTGTGAGAGATAGTGGCACTGAATGTGACCTCCATTGCGGGGTGAGCCATTCACAGGGCGAGTACGTTGAGGGCTGCGCAGTGTTGGACACAGTGAGTCCACCCACAAAGATGTGTTGCCTTGTGATCTATGTGTTGGTCTACCTGACAATGGACAGTAGATGTGGGCAGACTACACATTGCTCAATGTGCTGGCATCCTGCATGTGAATGGGATGGACAGGTACTGTGTACACACTCCCACCAGCATGCATTTACATGTGGTGTACACATGCTGTTATGCCATGTCCGATTACATCTTGGCTCTGTTACACATCTCTGAGTGTTTTGGATGGGTCAGCATCATGCCACTGTGATTGGTGGATGTGGGTGATGATGAGAAGTGTATGAGTGATATTCCAACCCTCTTGTGTACCATCCCTGCAGTTGGAAGTCCTCCAGCCCAAGGCCTTGTGATGAGCCATTGCATCCAAGTTGATGCCTCTGTGTATGTGTAACCGACAGTGCAGCCAATTCCACAAAGGGTGTGACGTCATCTGCCGGATGAGCGACTACGTGGCGGAGACGAATCGGGGGATGCCCCCTCGTATTGTCAGGTTAGCACGGCGCTGCATTTCACCACTAATGGTCTGCATCTTGACAGTCACACAGCCTGTGCCGGATGCACGTTTGTAGGGGCATCAGCAGCAAGCAAGTGTACAGTATTGTGGGATGGTGTCTTTTGCTGTGAGAGGCAGCATGTGTCCACAGCCTACCCATAATCTGGGTAATGTGATGTTTGTTGTGTGATGCAGTGGGTTGTAAGTGTACTCTGTGCTGGGTGCATCTGACATGCATATGCGATTCCTGAGGGTCAAGATGTAATTTGAGCACTCTGCATTGTCAATGCATTCAGAGTCGTAGCCCTCAGGAACAACCTGTAGTAGGCTGGAGTGGCAATTCACATGTATGTTTGAGGCACTGTGCCTACTCTGATTTCGTTCGGACATATGTGTACGATGCCTCACCTCATATTCCTGGTACTTACACATCCGGCACACTGTGCAACAGTAGTTGTGCTCGTGCGAACGACAGGTGGATGGCATGGGCTCATGACCATTGTGGACTGTCATGTTGCAGTCTGTGTGAGTGGTGTCCCATTCTGCTCCATGCAGCTATGTCCTTGGCCTAATTACGTAGTGGTCATCCTTGCCACCATCAGGACAGTGGGTGTGCACACAGCGATTTGTGGCTATGGTCGCAGGGTGACACAGGCCGGGTGTTGTGCTATGTGCACAACACATGTGCCACTTATTAGCGGCTTCATTTTCTGTACGCCAGCCATTACGTGTTGATTGTGGTGGATGTATACAATTGCACAGGTATCGTGCAACATGTGGATTTGGGAATGTTCTGTGCTGCTTCCCTTGCACATGTCTGTTTAATTGATGCCAAATGAGTGAGGCCACCTCGCTCTCTCTCATGTAGCATCTCCCGTGGGTGCTGAGGGACAGGGGACGGTCAACAGTGGTGAGGCATCGGATGAAGCAGCTGCACAGGAGCTGAGTGAGACAGATGTGACCAGCGCCTCGGAGGGGCCAGACGTGTGCTGGATGAATCACAGGCCGAGACGGCAATTTCGGCGTCATCTGAGGACAGAGGTGATGCATCCATGTTTGCTAGCACAGGGGACGTGGGCTCTGGCTCCTCTTCAGCCACGCGGAGGCCAATGCCCGCCCTCCCATCTACTTCCACTGGTGCAACACGTGTCGGCACAAGGATGAAGGATAGAGTGTCCTTCACACCAGGCACAGCTGCCCCTGCACATGTGACCCCTGCTGCCCTCAGTGCTGGGTCTGTTGAGCTTGTGCGGCATCTCTGCGTGGGGCAGACAGCTCTCCTCAATAACTTCATTGCCCATGACATCACCTTGCCGCAGGTGACATAGTTCATGGAGGGCCTACATGTACGCGTGGGTGGGCTACACCAGACTGTCCAATGGTTGTCCTCCCCAGTCAAGGTGGGCCTTCAACTGGGCCAATCTCAGGCTGACATTCCTGACCCTTTCTCCACCCCCTGGAAAGTGGCACATCTGACAACAGCAGGGCACGAGTCCTAAAAAAGAAGTGGGGGACGCTGACGTCACGACAGGAAGTGACATCACGAAAGGTGGCTTGCACCATCAGACTCATTGCCTCCCCTCGCTCACCCCTTACATGCGATTGCATCAGAGAAGCCAGCGCGTGCACCAGCAGCTCCGATCTCGCCCCAGAGAGGCCAAAGAGTGAATGTGTGGCTCCATTTGCTCCAGTTATCGAGCTCGCGGTAAAATAAGTGGGGGACGCCGTCCACCCGCGTGGTACCCGACTCGAGCCCTGGACAACAGTGACAATGCATGACAGTCTCCGGAGTCCGGATACACCACATGCAACACACAGAAGCTGTAGCTGCCCTAGCGGGCCAGGCCGCAAACACCATCCCAGACGAAAGGTAGACCCACCCCGGCGCGCATAGTCATTACATCCGCTGCCATTGACAAGGGACCCATAGAGTGAGATATGGGCCTCAGGGTGACGGGCCTCCGAGCCATCCCCCGCCAACGAGTGTCATGCAACTCACACATATCGCAAAGCCAATAGGACACTTTGCCTGCACACCAGGGTTCGAGTCGGGGTACCACGCGGGTGGACGGCGTCCCCCCACTTATTTTACTGCAAGCTCGATAACTGGAGCAAATGGAGCCACACATTCACTCTTTGGCCTCTCTCGGGCAAGATTGGAGCTGCTGCTCACGCGCTGGCTTCTCTGATGCAATCGCATCTAAGGGGTGAGCGAGGGGCGGCAATGAGTCTGATGGTGCAAGCCACCTTTCGTGACGTCACTTCCTGTCGTGACGTCAGCGTCCCCCCACTTCTTATTTAGGACTTGTGCCCTGCTGCACACTGAGAATGTGTTGCCTGCGAGATGTGACCAGGAGACGGGCGCCATGACCTCCCACCTACCAAGCTCCACTGCCATCCCGTGCCCTGGGTAGCCTGTGCAGGTGGACAATGTAGGGGGTACACCTGGAGGACAGGGGATGTAAGTGCCTTGGCAAGGGCCTGGCAGACGCACAGCAGTATCCAGCATGTCCCCAGAGGGAGGACTAACGTCTACACCTGATGCAGCATTAATCGTGTGCCCGCCTGTTGTGCCCACACAAGTTCACATTCATGCCCAGACAGGTAGGCTTTCCAAATACCCAACACAGTGGAAATCTACCCCTCCGGAATCCTCCCCACACAGTCTGTTTCAACACTGCATGAGTGCACCTACCCATGCCACCCACCCACCTGGGCCAAGCAGCCCTCCCGCTTCACATGCCACATGTGTGTCTTCCACAGTTGTGCTTCTCTCTCAGGGGCGGACCTCCAACTGTCCCGTAGCAAACAGACAGCACCGAGTCGGACTGGCATCCTGTTTGAATGGTAGGCACCCTCACACAACTACCTGTGACACAGTGGTGGCTGTAATGGCTATTGTGACTGCCATGGCAGTGTTGCTGGCCATGGCAGGGTACACTCACACACATTTGATACGCAGCTTTTCGTATCACTACTCTGCACATCGGACTGGCCACTGTCCCTTGTGTTGAACAATATTGCCGCCTGTCTATGTAATCTGTGACTGGATGCTGTTGTTCCTGTAGTCGGTTGTGTCTGTGTAGTTGCTGATTGCAGTTGTTACTGTGTGTACATAGTTAAGTGAGGCACATGCCGTGTATGGTACCTCAACAATTGCAATGTCTGGTCTCACATTCCAATGTGTTTTACACGTGGCAGGGACTTCACTTCTTTTGGACTCTGCTACTTGTGTGTGTGATGAAGAAGTATTTTTGTGACACGGATTGTCTGCATGTATTTGGTGGTATTTCTGGGAAAATGTATATGTGTCATGTTTGCGTGCAAGCAAAGCACAGGGTGTCAGTCTAGCCACAGGATGACAGGTAGCATGTGCAGAGTGTGCGGGTATGTGTGAGCTTACTTTCTGTGTGGCCAGCAGTGTAGGTGTATGTTAATCTTGTGATGAACATTGAGCCTGGGCACATGGCTTACTTTCAATGTGTGCATTTGGGAGGTGTAGGTGTGTGTGGTGTGAAGGGTGTGACTTTGGGGTAGTGTTGGTGTGTGTGTGTGCGCTCTGGCAATGTCGACTACACGCATGTGTTACCCAGGGGCATGGTGGGTGTTTGTATCCGTGTTCAGGTCTGTGAATGTGAGCACATGTGTGTATTGTATGTTGCACAGTGTGCAGTGTGTGGGTGTGTCCTTGCAGTTCAGGATGACTCCTACTTGATATGTTTTCGCCATTGTGGGTCTGCAGGGTGTGTGACTGTCAAGATTGTGCCTTGTTTAATTAAGCATGTATGTGAATTTCTGCAGTTCGTACTCACTGTGCAGACCTGCCCACCCACACTGATATCGTGTGTGTGTTTTGTCATGCATTGCTGTAGCATGCTTCTTGCGTGGCTCCTAATTTTGCTTGATGAGTGTGATGTCAGACTGTGAAGGTAATTGTACACATATGTAGGACTGTGCTTTGTAGTGACCAGGCTGTCAGTGTTAATGTGATGATCTGTTGGGCCACGTCAGAGTCTGACAAGCCAAGGCCCACGACCTCTGGTATTTCACTAGGTCCACTGTGGCGGCAACTCATATGCATTGACATCCAATGACACTAGACTACATGGTCATCTCACGACTCTCGTGTACTTCACACACTCTCATCCTCTCTCATTCGTACTTGTCTTCGATAAATAATTCTACAGAGTCACATATTTGCTTCAAGGCATGTATTTGAACTTACTTCCTCTGTGATGCAGTATAGTGGAAACTACTGGCAGCAAAATGCACGTGGAGGATATACTTAGCATGATTACACATACAAAAGGGAGTACGGGTAGATGTGATTAGTTGTTGACTGTGGAATGAAGGCTTCAGAGTTACAACTGCCTTGCCCTTGCTATGCTAAAGTACATTTGCTAATTACTGAGGAGCTGTAGACTTTGACACAGACAGTATTCATTTTGCCTACCAGACAGCTTGACATCATAGGCACAGTACATCTCAGTTCCATGGTACAGGTTTACTACAATAGTAACTCCGACACACCTGCGTCAGAGGTGACATCAGAGCATGAGCCTACATGCATGCAGCAGCGTCTCACTAGTTGTTGCAATGTGGTGGCTACTGAACATGACACAATAACTAGGGCCATGTTGTAGGGGTTGCATTTGTTGTCCATGCAAAAGTCCGGGCACGGAAGTACAGACGATGGTGAGGTGACAGTTCTCACGTAATACAGCAGACAGATAAGTGTGCACTGACAGGTGCATGTGTTCAGGTGCGCAGAATACATATTATGGCATAGTTGTTCGTGCAGTATTGGCCATGTGGTTACTGTACACAAGTCCCATACCTCTGCCTCCCCCTGTTCATGCAGAGAAACAGGATATGGTGAGGAACAGCGTGCATGTCCCGAAAATGTCCGATGTCATGGTAGTGGAGTTGATGGTGAGGTGTTTGTTGCAGATTGTATGGTATAGTTGTTGTACAGCTAACTGCCCACTCCGTGCGAAAGCCAAGCATAGGTATGGTGTTGAACATCATTGTTCAATTGGGGGTATTGAGGGTGGCCCGATGAATTGACAAGTTGTCAGGTATGCGATACCTTCCAGCAGGGCATCCATGGCATTGGTGGTAAACATGGATGCCATCCAATGAAGCGGATGGTGGCTAGCAACGTGTTCATCGTAAGTTGTCCCTTGTAGAAGCCTGATGGGACATGTTGGATGACATTCGATGAAACTGTGATCCAGAATACGTTGTGTGGAGGCACACTGGTCCCATTGCAGTGTGTGTCCGATTGCAGCCACATACGCCATGCCCCCATACACTGAACAGATCCTGTCGTGGGTGTCCAGGGGTACAAACAAGTGTACAAAGTCCTCCTTTGGACATGCCGGGTTGGAGAGACATAAATCCACAGGACAGTGGAACGGACACCTCCGACAGTAGAAAACGGGGATGACGCAGCTGAACATTGCAATGCGGTAAGTTACTCAGTAACTTATGTTCAGCATAGCCAGATTTTCACACCCCACTATCTGTAGCAAGCTCTCAATGTACAGCTGCATCTGTCCGGCGTAGTTGGGCAGCAGTGGTGCAACAGCCATTTTGCTACAGGGTGATGTGATGGCGTGCTCCGGCTGCCTGTGCAGTCAGCAGAGTGCAACCTCCGACGATGCTGGGAATTCTGGAATGGTTGTACGGAGGCAGGACTTGGGTTATAGCTTGTGCGGAGGACACAGGCCCTCATCCCACATGCTTCAATGAATGGTCAAGGCCAGTGGTGTCTGACTCCTTCCAGATTACTTGCATTTGACCCACATGGAGGAGTGGTATGATTTTTTTTTGTGTTATTAACTTTCTTTCATGTTGGGCGCTATCTGCCAGTGTACGGTTTACTCTGCATGGCTCTGTTTGGCTTCTTGTTGGTACAATGGCTCCATTCTCCTGCATAAATTGTTGCAAGGTGATTTCAGAGTAGGAATGGAAGGCCATTCAGTGCTATCTGCTCTCCCGTGTGTGGGCGGGACACTGCGTTTCCGCTATACATTGGGGCTTCTGTGTGGGTGTAGTAATTGGATACACCTGTTCTCAGGCAGCAGGGTTTTTCAATTTTGTACATTGCATGGCTTGATATTGCGAGCAGGATGGTATGGATATTTTTGGATGAGACTGGCGTGCCTTTTGCGGACGAGGTCCATATTCTGCGCTGTTATGTAGCAGCCGCTGTGTGCTTCGCCATGTTTTGCACACAAGGGTGTGTCCTATTTTGCCATCACATTACTCCCCTGTTCGGGACAGTTGTGTTACATCAGGTTGACAACTGTGAGTTGTCGGTTGGGGACATGACTGATGCAGGAAGGCCACGTGACATGTGCCTTCAGGGTGGGGCTGGTGTGTGGGGTGTGTAGTTGTGACCCTGTGGTGTTTGTGTGCAGGCCATGCATGGCGCTGTCGTTGGCCTCTGCGTTGTGCGCATGTGTACCTGCGTCATCGCCGCTGCGCTGCGGTGCCGTGACGGGGACGTCACTTCCTGGTCCCGGGTAGTGGGTGCCCAGGATGTTGCGAGTTGTTTATTTTTGACAGGTGGGACATGTGTGGGTATAGTGGTGGATGTGTCCTGTCCACACAGGGGTGTATGGGGGGCCATGTACAGTTTTCCCGCCCTTGCACTGTGTGCAGTGTTTTCGTACCCTTGTTGTGTGTCTGCCTACCTGCGTCATCGTGGCGCGTTCACTCCTAGGTGGTGCATCAGGTAGAGCATGGGGATGGCCTGGAGTGCAGGATTCATCTCTGGGTGGGCCTCCTTTTTAGTCTCCGTGCTGAACAGTCGGGTTTCCGCCTTGGTATCTCGTGCGGTGTCTCTTTGCCGGTGGGGCTGTTTGGTTGTGGCATCGTAATTTGTACGCCGGGCGGTACGTCATTTCGTCGGACGGTGTGTCTCCATTGGCTCGCGCCGCTACGTAGACGGGCGCACTTTGATGGCGGGCAGCGCCGCAGGCTTGCGGGCGGTATTTGCCTGACTTTTCACATCCTAATTTTGCGGGCGTGTGGGCCGTTGCTGGCGGACGGTAACTAGCGGTTTTTGCCTCCGACAGCACGGCGGTTGTGCTTCCGCCCGACATCGTAATGGACCCCTTAGATATAATAAACATTAAAAAATATATATTAAACAAATTTAATTTAAAAAAAAATTAAACGTAGATATATAAAATTAAATATATAAATGTATATTTACTTAAAAAAAATTATTAAACTAATAACTTTAATTTATTTTAAAATATTATAAATATATAAAAATTAACTATTATATATATATATATATATATATATATATCCATACACCTATAACATAAAATATAATAATAAAAACATTATATTATAAAATAAAATACTAAAATATTTATACATTTTTAAACTTACATTTTGCACTCCATTGAGTGCAACAGTAGGAAAATTGTTGAATAGCGTAGGGGTAAAATTTACTATTCCCACTGCAATTACTGCAAGAGTAAAGAAAGTGTTGGATAGCGTAGGGGTAAAAATTACTATTCCCACTCCAGTGAGTGCAACAGTAGGGAAAGTGTTGGATAGCGAAGGGGAAAAAATTACTATTCCCACTCCACTGAGTGCAACAGTAGGCAAAGTGTTGAATAGCGGAGGGGAAAAAATGAGTATTCCCACTCCAGACAGTGCAACAGTGGAGAAAATGATGGATAGCGTAGGTGTAAAAATTACTCTTCCCACTGCAGAGAGTGCAACAGTAGGGAAAGTGTTGGATAGCGGAGGGGTAAAAATTACTATTCCCACTCCAGAGAGTGCACCAGTAGGGAAAGTGTTGGATAGATGAGGGGAAAAAATTACTATTCCCACTACAGAGAGTGCAAAAGTGGAGAAAGTGTTGGATAGCGGAGGGGAAAAAATTACTATTCCCACTCCAGAGAGTGCAACAGTAGGGAAAGTGTTGGATAGCGGAGGGGTAAAAATTACTATTCCCACTCCAGAGCTTGCAACAGTAGGGAAAGTGTTGGATAGCGGAGGGGTAAAAATTACTATTCCCACTCCAGTGAGTGCAACAGTAGGGAAAGTGTTGGATAGCGGAGGGGTAAAAATTACTATTCCCACTCCAGTGAGTTCAACAGTAGGGAAAGTATTGGATAGCGGAGGAGTAAAAATTACTATTCCAACTCCAGACAGTGCAACAGTAGGGAAAGTGTTGGATAGCGGACGGGTAAAAATTACTATTCCCACTCCAGAGAGTGCAACAGTAGGGAAAGTGTTGGATAGCAGAGGGTTAAAATTAATATTTCCCAAAAATTAAAATTAAAATAAAAAAAACAAAATGCCAACTACAATACAAAAATTGTTAATAACACAAAAATAAAAAACATATAAAAATATAATAAATTACAAAACATAGAAAAATATTTTAATGTTAAAAAGTACTAAAACTTAACTACAAACCTTAATTTATAGAAGTTTAAAAAAACATTTTACAAACAAATAACTATATTTAATATAAATTAATTATGATCAAAAAATTAATTATTAATGATTTTTAAAAAATTACTTCACACCATATTCCCCTATAAACGCACAAAAAACTCCTACATAATTGACACAACTAACATATTTAACAAGTAATTAATTATAATTAACAAACAATTAATAATGATTTAATAATAAAGAAATTACCACAAACAACACTATAAAATCAAAATATAAAATAAATACTAATAAATAAAAGTTATTAATTACTTTATTCAAATTAAATTACTTCCCACCCTATTCCGCTATAAACCCACAACCCACTCTTAAAAAAATAACACAATTTATATAATTAATTCATTAATTATAAAAATTTAATAACCAATTAATATTTTATTAATAAAAATTTAATTATAAATACTAATCAATAAAAATTATTAATTACTTTATTATAATTAAATTACTTCCCACCCTATTCCCCTATAAACCCACAACCTGCTCCTAAAAAATAACACAATTTACATATTTATCAACTAATTAGTTAATAAAATTTGATAACCAATTAATAATTAATTAATAAAAAAATTGTATAAATACTAATAAATGAAAATTATTAATTACTTTAGTATAATTAAATTAATTCCCACCCTATTCCGCTATAAACCCACAAGCCGCTCCTAAAAAAAATCACAATTTACATAATTATCAATTAATTAATAAAATTTGATAACCAATTAATAATTAATTAATAAAAAATTAATTATAAATACTAATAAATTAAAATTATTAATTACTTTATTATAATTAAATTACTTCCTACCCTAATCCCCTATAAACCCACAACCCGCTCATAAAAAAATAACACAATTTACATGATTATCAATTAATTAATTAATAATAAAATAATCACCAATTAATAATTAATTAATATTTTTTTACTATAAATACTAAGAAATAAAAATTATGAATTACTTTATTATAATTAAATTACTTCCCACCCTACTCCCCTATAAACCCACAACCCGCTACAGAACTAAAATACGCAAAATTTAATTGACATAAAATTAATCACTTCTAAAAATTTCACACATACATTAAAAAACAGCTATACTTATACAAAAACATTAGATCACATACTTTTAACATACATACTAAAATACAGAACACTATTATAAATATCGATATTATTGACAACGATATTTTGACAAACGATATTACTGACTTCGATATTACAGAATACGATATCTCTTACCTTCAAGTCGATATTCTGGTCAACGATATTCTTGAAGTCGATATTCTGCCACTTCGATATTTGCAACTCGATATTCTGGCACTTCGATATTCCAGACTCGATATTCTGTCTGTGCACCGGGCCAGTGTTATGTATTGCCTTGAAAGTGTGGGTGTTAGAATTGAGCTTGTGTATGATGTGGCGTGATGTGTGTGCGGCGTGGGAGATTGAGAGTGATTCTGGATGACAAGTTCTGAATAATCTGCAGCCTTCTGGTGAGTTTTTTGCTGATCCCATCATAGAGGTTGTCCCCGTGGTCCAGCCTGTTTGTGACCAGGACATATGTGACAGTTTTCTGGGTGCTGAATGGAAGCCATTTGAAAATCTTCCTCAGCATCTATCGGGGTATGGTGATGGTGGTGACATAAGCGGTCATGTCGAGTTTGCTGTCGATGACGATCCTGAGGTTCTTGGTGTGATGGTGGGTGTCGGTCCTAGCTTTGTTGGCCACAAGGTGATGTCCCATGGTGAATTGCATTCCTGAACATCATGATTTAGGTCTTGTCAGTGTACTGATTTAGGCAGTGGGTCTTCATCCACTGGGCGATTTCAGTCATGCAGGCATTGAACTTGATCCACGTACTGGGCATCTTGTCCGTGAGGGAGACAATGAGTTGTGTGTCATCAGAATAGGAGAGGATGTTGATGTCATGTGAGTGAATGATGCTGACTAGAGGGATTATGTATGCATTGAAGAGGGTCGGGCTCAGGGAGAATCCATGTGGAACTCCAAAGATGAGGTTGCGGGTGTCCGAGGAGTATGGTGCCAGGCTTACTGACTGAGTCCATCCAATCAGGAAGGAGCAGAACCATAGGACTGAGTGTCCTTGGATTCCAATGTTGTGTAGGCGTTGGATGAGGATGGGGTGGGAGACTATGTCAAATGCTGCTGAGAGATCCAAGAGGATGAGTGCCTTCGTGTCTCCTCTGTCCAGAGTCATGCACATGTCTCCTGTGGCGGCGATGAGGGCAGTTTCCATGCTGTGGTTGGGTCTGAAACCAGACTGACTGGTGTCGAGGAGTTGGTAGTCATTCAGGTAATCTGTGAGGTGTCTGTTGATGATTAACCCTGGGCATAATACTTTGCTACGCTCACGAAGCATGCAAAGTTTGTGCTACTACGCACTACGCAAATTGCACGTAGCAGAGTGAATAACTGTACTAATAAACGTAGCGTAGCAGGAGTATAATAAACTCCTTCAAATGCTTTGATAAAGCAATTTTTTATGCTAAAAAGCATATAACCAATTCACAAAAATGAATGTTGACAATAAAATATCAAGCAATGAGAGAGGTGATGATTTTGGAGTCCCCCTAACCTAGGGGAGGACTAAGCAGATGCCTTGAACACAAAAAGCATATCATGTGAACGAGTTCAATGGTGGTCCCTTCCTCCTAGGACCACCCCAAGCACAGTTATGGGCAAAATACAATCCCAACCAAAGGCCCTGCAAAGCATTATGGGACGAGATTAGCAGTGGGCAGTGAATATTATGAGTGTCCAATATCAAAATAATTCTACAAAGAGCTCCGCCAGCACGGCGGTAGTGCTTCCGCCCGCCATCGTAATGGGCCCCAAAGACATAAAAATTATGAATTACTTTATTATAATTAAATTACTTCCCACCCTACTCCCCTATAAACCCACAACCCGCTACAGAACTAAAATATGCAAAATATAATTGACATAAAATTAATCACTTCTAAAAATTTCACACATACATTAAAAAAACAGCTATACTTACTTTAACATACATACTAAAAATACAGAACACTATTATAAATATCGATATTATTGACAACGATATTTTGACAAACGATATTACTGACTTTGATATTACAGAATACGATATCTCTTACCTTCAAGTCGATATTCTGGTCAACGATATTCTTGAAGTCGATATTCTGCCACTTCGATATTTGCAACTCGATATTCTGGCACTTCGATATTCCAGACTCGATATTCTGTCTGTGCACCGGGCCAGTGTTATGTATTGCCTTGAAAGTGTGGGTGTTAGAATTGAGCTTGTGTATGATGTGGCGTGATGTGTGTGCGGCGTGGGAGATTGAGAGTGATTCTGGATGACAAGTTCTGAATAATCTGCAGCCTTCTGGTGAGTTTTTTGCTGATCCCATCATAGAGGTTGTCCCCGTGGTCCAGCCTGTTTGTGACCAGGACATATGTGACAGTTTTCTGGGTGCTGAATGGAAGCCATTTGAAAATCTTCCTCAGCATCTATCGGGTATGGTGATGGTGGTGACATAAGCGGTCATGTCGAGTTTGCTGTCGATGACGATCCTGAGGTTCTTGGTGTGATGGTGGGTGTCGGTCCTAGCTTTGTTGGCCACAAGGTGGGGTCCCATGGTGAATTGCATTCCTGAACATCATGATTTAGGTCTTGTCAGTGTACTGCTTTAGGCAGTGGGTCTTCATCCACTGGGCGATTTCAGTCATGCAGGCATTGAACTTGATCCAGGTACTGGGCATCTTGTCCATGAGGGAGACAATGAGTTGCGTGTCATCAGAATAGGAGAGGATGTTGATGTCATGTGAGTGAATGATGCTGACTAGAGGGATTATGTATGCATTGAAGAGGGTCGGGCTCAGGGAGAATCCATGTGGAACTCCAAAGATGAGGTTGCGGGTGTCCGAGGAGTATGGTGCCAGGTTTACTGACTGAGTCCATCCAATCAGGAAGGAGCAGAACCATAGGACTGAGTGTCCTTGGATTCCAATGTTGTGTAGGCGTTGGCTGAGGATGGGGTGGGAGACTATGTCAAATGCTGCTGAGAGATCCAAGAGGATGAGTGCCTCCGTGTCTCCTCTGTCCAGAGTCATGCACATGTCTCCTGTGGCGGCGATGAGGGTAGTTTCCATGCTGTGGTTGGGTCTGAAACCAGACTGACTGGTGTCGAAGAGTTGGTAGTCATTCAGGTAATCTGTGAGGTGTCTGTTGATGATGGACCTTGGCCGGGAATGGTAGCAGGGAGACTAGTCTGTAGTTGGCGAGAGTTGAAGGGTCCACAGATGGGTTCTTCAGCAATGGGATGACAGTTGCGTGTTTCCAAGTATCTGGAAAGGTCACAGAAGAAATGGAGGCATTCAGAATGGGAGTGAGCGTGGTGCTGATGGGTTGCAGTCTCCTTGGGTAAGCGTAGTGGGGGCAGGAGTCAGATGGGGCCCCTGAGTGGATGAACTTCATAGAGGTGGCAGTTTCTTCTGGGATGATGATGGGCCATGTGGCTAGTATTGATTCTTTGGATAAGATCGGGAGGTACTTGGCAAGATCTGTCGGGTCCGGTTGCGAGTTGAAGTTGCTGTAAATGATGGTGATTTTGTTGCTGAGTAATTGAGAGAGATTGTTGCAGAGGTCCTGCAAGGGGGTGATTGAACTGGAGTAGGCTGCTGGAGAGGTGAAACCTTTCACAATGGCAAAGATTTCTTTGCTTCTGTTCATGCTGAAATTGATGCAGTCCACCAGAGCAGAGCATTTTTTTGGTGTGGATCATTTGCTGGTAGCGACTTAGGGCGGATTTGAACGTGCTCCAGTCTGGTTTGTCCCAGCTCATTCTCCATTTGCACTCCAGTTGTTTGCAGTGGCATTTCATCAATCTGCAGTCCTCTGTCTAATAACTGGCCAGGGGTGTGGATCTTGTTTTATTGCTGTGTTTGCGGGGGTGAGAGAGTCAGCACAGGATATGATCCAATTGTTGAAATTCTTGATGGCTTTAGGGGAGCTATTGTGTTCTGGTCGGTGGTTGTTGAGAGCAGTGTAGTCCTTGTCAGTGGTGATGCTGTTTCAATTTCGGCTGGCTGGTCTGGTGGTAGTGCATGTGCGTTGGACCGGGACGGGAATGTTGAATGTGACAAGGTCGTGGTCTGCCCAGCAGACTGGTCGGGGCTTGTCAACTCTGATGTTGTTAAAGTTGGTGATAATAGGGCCCAGGAGGGCTCCAGCGATGTGGGTAGGTTGTTTTACTCATTGGGTGAGGCTCAGGCTTCCAAGATCATCTATGAGTGCTCTTGAGTTGGCGTCGGCATGGTCTTCCAGGTGGAAGTTGAGGTTTCCGAGTGAGATATAATTGCTAGCATCGAGGGAGAATGGTGCATTAAAGTCCCTGATGGTGTCTGTAAAGTTGGAGCACAGTTCCGGTGGACTGTAGATGAGAGTGCCCCTTAGGGTGAAGTTGGCAGTGACATTGTTCTTGAACGTCAGGTGTTCCATGTTGGAGAATGACATGTCCATGGATGTGGTGTTCTTGTGGCTGATGGCAGTTCTGCCTCTGTGCTTGGGAAGTCTGTCTTTCCTGGCAATCTTGTAGCGGGGTTGGCTGTGGCAATGGCAGGTGCTGATGCAGAGTTCAGCCAGGTTTCTGTGAGGAAAAGTAGGTCTGGGTCATTGTCGTGCTGCAGGCCCCATATCTCTGTGCTGTTTTTGGTGAGTGAGTGTGTGTTGAGCAGCATGTATGCAAGTGTAGAGTGTTGTGTAGGTGGTGCAAGGATAGTGTGAGTGAATGGGGTTTTGTGTGCTGTAGGTGCAGGTTTGGTGAATGTTGGGTGTGGCTAAGTGCATAAAAACTTCCATGAAGCACAGGAGAATGCTCCCTCAGGGCTGTGTGGTGCGGCAAGGCAGCAGCGTGTGGAGTGGGCTGTGGCTGAGGGTGCTGAGGGTTGTGGCCGGAGGGTGGAGGACTAGGGTTCTTGGTGCTGGGCGCAGTCCAGGTGCAGACTGGCTTGCCTTTGCCGTGCCTTCAGCACCCCAGCGGCGCACCCGCTGCATGTCCACCCTGTGGCAGTCATTAAGTAGGACCTGGGAGGGAGAGGAGGAATGACGTCACTTCCTATGCAGATGGATGATGGAAATAAGTCCTCTTCTCTTGAAGACAGTTTGATGGGATATCCAGTGATGTCACTTCCTGTGCATATGGATGATGGATCGCCTACTTAGTTCCAGCTGAGAGGACCACTTGTACCACCTGAAAGAAGTACTCTGGACTCTGCAATAGAGGTGGTGTACCTGGGACAGCAAGTTGGTGGAGGCCATGTGCAACCTCTCCAGCCCACAATACAGAACGTTATGTCCTGGTACCCTCCAGACCAAGTGAGAGAGTTTCTGGGTCTCACGGGTATTACATGATACTTGTCAAGGGATATGGTACCACTGTGCCAAAAGTGCTTGACACCCTGAATGAAGCCATGTAATCAGCATCAGTACTAAAGGCACCCTGACTTAAGTACAGAATTCCTTGTGAAGACAGATGTTTCAGAGCATGGCATTTGGGATGAGACAGTTTTCTCTCTTCTCACTTAGTGCAGGGCTCACCAATTGGTGTACCTATGATATTGATATAGGGGGCAGTATGCCTGTCATAAATATTATTTACAGGCTGTCTGACAAAGTGAGAGCCAGTACCAAAGATGAGATCTCCAAGATGCAGGAGTTAGTGGTGATTGAGCCCTCCAGCAGAACTTGGTCTAGACCAATGGCCCTGGTACCAAAGACTGCCCCAACGGATAGCACCCCACAACTCAGGTTTTGTGTGTACTACAGGGGCATCAATTCAGTCACCATGACTGATGCTCTCCCCATTTCCCAGAGCTGGCTGAAAAGCTCACTGACAGATTAGGGACTGCCAACTTCCTCAGTACCTTTGACTTGACATCAGGGTACTGACAGATAGTCCTAACTGCTGGGGCCAAGGAGAAGTCAGCATTCTCCACACCAGAGGGGCGCTTCGAGGTCAAGGTTATGCCCTTTGGGTTAAAGAATGCCCCTGCTACCTGCCAAAGGTTGGTCAACTGGATCCTGGTTGGGTTGGAAAATGTCACTGCTGCCTACCTAGATGACATTGCTGCCTTCAGTTCCAGATGGGCCACCTGCACCACTGAAAGAAGTGTCTCAGGCTCTGCAATACAGGTGATGTACCTGGAAAATCGAGTGAATGGAGGTCATGTACAGCCTCTTCAGCCCACATTGCAAGTCATTATGCCCTGGGAACCTCCCAAGACACATACCCAAGTGAGAACTGACTTCCAAGAAGCAACCAAAGAAGGTGAACTGGATCGAGGTGTGCCAAAAGGGGCTTGACACCCTAAAGGAAGCCATATGTTCAGCACCAGTACTCAAGGAACCTGACTTCAGTAAAGAATTCCTTGTACAAACAGATACTTCAGAGCATGGCATTAAGACTGTTCTTTCACAGCTGAATGATGAGAACTTGATACAACCTATATCCTACATCAGTAAGCAGCTACTACCCAGAGAGCAAAGGTGGAGTGCAATTGAAAGGGAAGCATTTGCAGAAATCTGAGCACTGAAGAAACTGAGACCATAGATGTTTGGGGCTCATTTTCAGGTTCAGGCAGACCACAGACCTCTCAGAAGCAAATGCAGAGTGAGAATCCTTACTGTTGAGGGCGTCTATTCCCCTACAGGGTATGGAACAACGCCCTGGATATGACCACCCCAATGTTGATGGCCTTTCTAGGTTTTTCTGCCTTAGTGATGAGCCCTCCCATGAGGGTAGGGTAGCTCTCACTGCCTTCTGCTGGGGGGACCCATGTAGGAAATGACCATTGTTTGCGTGGTGTACCCACAGAGGTTTGCCTTGACTGTTTTGCTGGCACTTTACCCTTGCTATCCAGGGCAAACGTGCCTGTGCTCTCCCCTTTAAACTAATAGAATTGGCATACCCATAATTGGTATATTTAACTTAACTATAAGTCCCTCGTATATGGTACAAGTGTACTATGGGCTTGTAAGTTAAATGTCACTCCAGAACTGCAGCACCCATTGTTCCACCCCCTATAGTGACAGAAAAAACAGGAATGAAGGTCTACCATTTGTAGCCCGGCTGATGCAGTTTTAAACTGCAAATTCAACCTGTCAAAATAAACCCTTTAGTCTGGGCCAAACTTTCCTTTTAAATATTTATGTCACCCCTAATAGGCCTTATTGCCCATAAGGCAGGATGCATGGTACTTAAACGTAGTACATGTAAATTATTAATGTTAAAGCTATTTTCATTGCAGCAAGGCTGGCTGTTCAATGGGAAAACACTGGATCACATAATTACATTTTATAAGGCTAATTTTGGTTATGAAACAGCTAGAAATATTGTTCAAAGCCTGTTTTTGATAGTTATTGAAAACCCAATTTAATGGTAAAATCAAATTTTTGATGATTATTAAGGAAAAGCATTTTTTAGAAAGTTACCTTTTCTCTGCTTAAAGCCTGTGGTGGCCTATTTGCATGAGCTGCAACTGTCATCTGGCAGTTGATTACCCCACTGATGAAGTGTAAAAACTGCTCTCAGACCAGGGCAAAGGCTTTGGGTATGGGGAGGTGTTTTTGTTCCTCTGGCAGGGTGACCATCTGGGCTGTTCCCAGGAACTTGACTAACTTCAAAGAGGCCTACCCAGACACAGGGAAATGTTAGCTGACACATTAACAGGGCTTTTCTTTGTCCCTCCAGCCTGGCAGGCACTAACACCTGTGGGAGAGGTGCTGCCCCGAACTGGTTTAGAGTGACCACAGAGGAGGGGTCACTTATTTCCCTGGCCATTCCTCTGGGGTGGGCACGCAAGCTCTGCACAGTGGAAGAAAGGTTCTGCCATCTTTGCTCTAGGTAGAGAGGGGCACTGTGGGATTGTTAGTAGTAGGGCACACAGGATGTGCCGCAAACGTGGGCAGTGTTACCCCTGATGAACCTCTACCCTATTGATTAGGGACAGGACAATAGTCACCCCTGCCCACAGGTTGGTGCCAGGCATACATTTGGCACCTATAGTGCACTCCTCAGAATGCTACTGGACCTGTGGAAGATCAGAAGACTACTAAACCCGATGTCTGAGACCTGAAAATATCCTCGAAGATTGGAATCACTGTCCCTTTGGTACCCAGGATAAAGAAGCAAATCTAAGGTGTATAAGGCTGAACTCCTGTTCAAGCAACAGTGACAGAAAAAGCTACAAGAGGGCTTTCCTGTAATCTCTGAGCTGACAAGTTCCAACTGGACCTGCTCTGGACCCTACTGATGGCTTCTGCGGGAGTAAGTCTTGATCCCCAAGTGTTTTTCCTGATGTCCTTTTACCCTAGGCTACATCAAAGTGTACTTCCCCTAATATGTCCTGAAACTTGAGACTTTAAAACCTTTTGGCTCCAAAGACTTCTGAAGGACAAGGACCAACCTGTGAAGCCAATCCAATAAAAGTGCGTACGTGCAGGGCTGAAGAATCAGGTTGCACCACTCTGAACTTTTCTGCAGCAGCATCAAATCTGATTCAGCGGGACCTGGCGGAGAAGGTATCTGGCCTCAATGAGCCCTGTTCAGTTCTGCAAGCAGCCTTGCCTCGCTGGAAGAATCTGAGCTCAAAAAAACCTTCTCTGGCCTTGAAATTCCAATTTCCCCTGCTTGGAGGTTTCCTGCCTGTGAGAAGTTGGCCTGGCATATGCTGTCCACTAGTTCTAGTGGGCACCTTGCACCAGTCCAAACAACCCCTTATGGAGATAGGTTAAAGACAACCTTTATTGAAAGCTATCCTAGTGGTAGCTATGGAGAGCAGCCTTCAGGCTAAGTCTTGAAGGAATGTAAAGCAGCTTGTTTTACCAGTCTATAATCTCTTGAGTGACCAAATGAAAGAGGTCCACACCAGGTATATATATAAAATATATGTATTTAGTCTTAAACACACCTCTCTGGTCTCTTTATGAGGCTAGAGTTCGAAGTACATAAGTTACAAGTCAAATATCAACAGTAATAGCACAAATACATGTTTGAGCCCTAGGGGCGTACCAAACCATATACCAAAAAAGTGGTATAAGAACCATGACTGAGCTAGACACAAGGAATAGAGCCTGTAGAAGTGCTTGGACCCCAAGGAACCACCCAAGGTAGTGACACAGGGGACCCACGGGGGACGCGTGCAGTGTGAGAGCACAGCCGCGAGCCACCATTGACTTCTATGGGGAAAGTCGCGGTTGGATTTTTAAAAGGAAAGGGCACTTAGAGGAGGACTTGGAGCAAACCCCTTTAGAACTAGGCAGTTCTAGAGTCAATACCCACGGGAGCACCGGAGTACTCGAGTTACCTCACCCAGGAAGCCGGGTGCATAGGTGTCTTTTGGCGTCGGGTTTCGTCGTCGTTTTCAATGGCGATCTGCTGCAGCAGGCTGCTGGCGACCAAGTCGAAAGTGTCCGGGTGGATCCAAGAGTGGATCGAAGATCTGAAGGACCTGAAAGCAGAGGGGACAGAGTCTGGGTCACTAGCCAGTGACCAGGAAGGCGATGAGCAGATGCCCACCGATGTCGGGTGCTTCAGGTAGGTTGACGGTCGTCTTGACTCTTCAGCCACGAGGTCCAGGAGGCGTTAACGACAACCAGGAGCTGGATTCGAGCTGTCCCACAACGTCTGTCGATTGCTGCGGTGTCAGCGACCGGATTGGACCCAACAAGCCTTGGCAACGGCAAGTCACGTGGAAACAAAGAAAGGACGTTGATGCAGACCAGCAAGGTCTGGTGGACTCACCCAGCAAGGGTAAGTCAGGACACGTCTGGAGAAACCAGGAAAGCCCAAGCAGAAGAAGAGTTGCCTTCGGGAGGGCCCACTAGCCAACGGACTAGCGACCGCGAAGGAGCCTCGAGTGGACGCACTTGGAGCTGGCTCACAGGACACTCGTGGAGTGGAGGCCAGTGATCTTCGGTGCAGTCGGTGCTGGAGGCGGGGCTACTCGGAGCCCAAAGCACAACTTCGTGGGAGACCAGGAAGAGGATGCACTTGCAAAAGTTCTCGGTGTCCAGGGGTCACGGTTCCACGTTACCCACGACAGCTACGTGCCTCAGCTTCGCTGGGGTCTCAGGGCAGCCTCGGGAAGTCTGGAAATCCACCTCTGGTGTTGCAAAGACTTCGGCGTCCGGCGGGAGCTTCAGCGATGCAGACCGGACAATTGCTTCTTAGGTGCCTGCCAAGCAGGGGAGTCACTCCTTGACCCCAAGGGAGATTCTTCAGTCCTCTAATCTTGAAGTAGAGCGTCGAAGGTCCAGGATTTGGCTTCAGAGTTTCGTCTAGGGTAATCTAAAGTCCTAAGGACTGGGGTCCCATACTTATACCAAGTTAGGGGTTGGACATACTCTGGGGACCCACCTATGGGAGGGTCAGGGAAGAGGGGTGGTTACACCCATTCCCTTTGTCCAGTTTCGCGCCAGAGCAGGGGCAGGTAGCCCCTGCAACCGGTTTGAACTGGACTATGCACAGGGACACCAAATGTGCCCCCAGTGCAGGACTTCAAAGCACCAGAGAGTGCTCCCGCCCAGCCCCAATACACACTATCCTGTCTGGGGAGGTGGTTACACCTCCCTTCGACAGGAAACCTATTGTCCAGGCCTCCCCTGCCGGAGTTTCGGTCAGCAGCAGGAGGCCAGACCCGTGTCTGTGGCAGCGGCATCCATTTTGTGATGCCAGGGCTCTGTAAAGTTAATACCGGGCAGGCCGATGTGTACATGTCTCTCCCTCTAGAAGGGTGGAATGCTACCCCCGCTGCCAGAACTGGCGGGGGGTAGTATTCCAAGATGTTTGAAACCAAACATGACATGTTTCCGTGCAGCCATCCCAAAGTTAGCATTTTACGCGAGGTTATAATGCACTTAAGAGTATATGGTCAGGCTGCACCACAAACAGCACCAGAGGATTGACTCTGAACGCTGCAGAGGGGCTCTGCTCATGCAGGGGCACCCTCTCACATAAAAACCAAGCACTCTGCCTTCAGGATTGTTAAGGCCTGCCATAGGAGTGACTTATAGGTTTATATGTGTGTGCAATGGTAGTGATATAGGTAGCCTATACCACAGTAACGGGTGCATGCACCACCTTACCCAGGCTGCAGTAGCCGACCTGTGGTGTCATTTTGGAGGGCCTTCCAGGGGTGGCACAATACATGCTTCAGCCCCTGGTAGGCCTCTGGGGTGTCTATGCCCTTGGTACATAGTATACCATATACTAGGGACTTATAAGGGCACCCCAGAATCCAATCTGGGATGTACCTAAAGTACATGGAATCAATTTAGAGAGGAAGCAGCTAGGCTGGGGTCCTGAATAGCAGGGCCCCAGCCAGACTAAAGTCGAAAAACAGTGATACACCAGCAAAAAGTGGGGGTAACCATAAGAGGCAGATCCTACTCTCCTACACAACCCCCCCAAACGCAGGGACATTAAACTAACCTTGACCAGTTAAGTCTTCATGTTCTAAGTGGAAATATCTGGAGAGTCCATCTGCATTGGCATGGTTACTCCCAGGTCTATGTTCCACTGTATAGTCCATCCCCTGTAGGGAAATGGACCACCTCAAAAGTTTGGGGTTTTCACCCTTCATCTGTTTTAGCCATAAGAGGGGCTTGTGGTCTGTTTGAACAAGGAAGTGAGTGCCAAACAAGTATGGCCTCAGCTTCTTCAGAGCCCAAACCACAGCAAAGGCCTCCCTCTCTATGGCTGACCAACGTTTCTCTCTGGGGGTCAGCCTTCTGCTAATAAAAGCTACTGGCTGATCCTGACCTTCATCATTCAACTGTGACAGTACAGCCCCTACCCCCAACTCAGATGCATCTGTTTGCACAATGAACTTTTTGGAGTAATCAGGACTTTGCAGAATGGGAGCAGTGCACATGGCCTGCTTCAGGTCATCAAATGCCTTTTGACAGCTAACTGTCCACTGAACCTTTTTGGGCATTTTCTTAGAGGTTAAGTCATTCAGGGGTGTCACTATTGATCCATACCCCTTGACAAATCTTCTGTAGTACCCAGTCAGGCCTAAAAAGGCTCTCACCTGAGTCTGGGTAGTTGGAGCAGCCCAGTCCATGATGGTCTGGATCTTGCTCTGCAATGGTTGAACCTGGCCTCCACCCACAAGGTGGCCCAGGTACACAACCTGACTCTGCCCTATCTGGCACTTTGTGGCCTTGATAGTTAGGCCTGCCTTCTGCAGGGCCTCCAAAACATTTCTGAGGTGGACCAGGTGATCCTCCCAGGTGGAGCTAAAGACAGCAATATCATCTAGATATGCTGCACTATAGGCTTCCAGACCTGTAAGGACTGTGTTCACCAACCTCTGAAAAGTGGCAGGTGCATTTTTCAAACCAAAGGGCATCACCACAAATTGGTAAAGCCCACCAGGGGTAGAAAATGCAGTTTTTGGCTTTGCATCATCAGCTGGTCTGATCTGCCAGTAGCCAGCTGTTAGGTCAAATGTGCTTAGATACTTGGCTGAGGCCAAAGTGTCTATTAGCTCATCTGCCCTGGGGATTGGATGGGCATCAGTCCTAGTGACTGCATTGAGGCCTCTGTAGTCCACACAAAACCTCATCTCTCTCTTTCCATCTTTTGTGTGAGGTTTTGGCACCAGGACCACTGGACTAGCCAAAGGGCTATCTGAAGGCTCAATGACACCCAGTTCCAACATTTTCTGGACTTCTGTCCTGATACAGTCCCTGACCTGGTCAGGTTGCCTGTAAATCTTACTTTTAACAGGCAGACTGTCCCCAGTGTCCACTTCATGAGTACACCAGGTGGTCTGACTTGGAGTCAGAGAGAACATGTGTCTGAACTGATTGAGCACCTGTCTACAATCAGTTTGCTGCTGGGCAGTGAGGCTGCCTGCCAAGGCTACACCATCCACTGACCCATCATCGGGGTTCTGAGAGAGCAGGTCAGGGAGAGGGTCACTCTCCTCCTCCTGGCCCTCATCAGTTGCCATGAGCAAGCCCATGTCAGCCCTGTCCACATATGGCTTCAGCCTGTTGACATGGAGCACCCTGTGGGGGCTCCTGGGAGTTCCCAGGTCTACCAGATAGGTAACCTCTCCCTTCTGTTCAACAATTGTATGGGGGCCACTCCACTTGTCTTGGAGGGCTGCTGGGGCCACTGGCTCCAGCACCCACACTTTCTGTCCTGGCTGGTTAAACAGTCAGCACAGCCTTTTGGTCATGCCAGGCTTTCTGTAATTCCTGGCTAGCCTCAAGGTTTTTGGTTGCCTTTTTCATAGACTCAGCCATCCGGGAGCGGAGACCAAGTACATAGTCCACTATATCCTGTTTAGGGGGTTTGAGAGGTAACTCCCAACCTTCCTTCACCAGACACAATGGACCCCTAACAGGATGGGCAAACAAAAGTTCAAAAGGGCTGTAGCCAACCCCCTTCTGAGGCACCTCCCTGTATGCAAATAAAAGGCAGGGCAAGAGTATGTCCCATCTTCGCCTAAGCTTTTCTGGGAGCCCTTTAATCATGCCCTTCAAGGTTTTGTTGAATCTCTCAACTAAACCATTGCATTGTGGGTGATAGGGTGTGGTGAACTTATAAGTCACTCCACACTCCTTCCACATTGCAGTCAAGTAACTGGACATAAAGTTTGCACCTCTGTCAGATACTACCTCCTTAGGAAAGCCCACTCTTCAGAAAATTCCCAGGAGGGCCCTTGCCACCACAAGAGCTGTAGTGGTCCTAAGGGGAATGGCTTCTGGGTACCTGGTGGCATGGTCCACCACCACCAGGATAAACCTGTGCCCAGATGCTGTTTGGGGATCCATGGGACCAACTATGTCAATCCCCACCCTCTCAAAGGGAACCCCCACCACAGGTAGTGGTATCAGGGGGCCTTTGTGGTGCCACCTGCCTTCCCACTGGCTTGGCAGGTTACACAGGAGCGACAAAACTCCTTGGTGTCTTCAGACATGTGGGGCCAGTGAAAGTGAGGGACAATTCTGTCCCAAGTCTTGTTCTGGCCCAGGTGACCTGCTAAGGGAATATCATGGGCTAGTGTCAATAGGAAGCCCCTGAACTTCAGAGGTATAACCAACCTCCTGGCTGCTCCAGGCTTGGGGTCTCTACTCTCTGAGTACAGGAGTCCATCATCCCAATATATCTTATGGGTGCCACTAGCATTCCCAGCAGCCTCAGCAGCAGCCTGCTGTCTGAGGGGTTCAAGAGAGGGGCAGTTCAGCTGCTCCTGGCTCAGATCTGCCCTGGAAGGGCCCCTGTCCCCAAGAACTCAACCTGATCAGGTTCAAGCTCCTCTGGGACAGTTCCTTCTTCAGGCCTGAGATCAGCTTCCTCAAAAGTCTGATCTTCCTCCTGAGCCAAGGGGGAAGGCACTGCCTTAACCCTACTGCTCCTTTTCTTGGGAGGCACCTGGTCCATTATTCCAGAATCCAGGGCCTGTTCAGCTTTTGACATTTTTGCCTGTGACCTGGTCACAGCAAAGACATGTGCAGGGATCCCTAGCATTTCTGCATGTTTCCTGAGCTCCACCTCTGCCCAAGCTGAGGTTTCAAGATCATTGCCAAGCAATCATTCAACTGGTAGGTCTGCACTCACCACAACCTTCTGAAGGCCAGTTACCCCTCCCCAGGAGAAGTTAACAACTGCCAGAGAATGGTCTGTTCTCTGACATTGCTAGCATTGGTCACTTGGTACATTTCACCAAGTATAATCTGCCCAGGATCCACAAGATCTTGTGTCACCATGGTGACACTTGCTCCTGTGTCCCTGAATGCCAAAGCCTCCCTTCCATTAATTAAAGGCTGCTGTCTGTATTTGCCCAAATTAGTGGGACTCACAAAGGGGGACATATCCATGCCCCCATCACAGACTAGGACAGCCTGAGTTGGCACTCTGACTAGGCCAGAGTCCATCTCAGTACCCAGGGTCAACCCTACTAAACCCTTATTCTGAGTGTTTCCACCACCACTTGTAGCTGGACTAGGGGGAACAGTTGCCTTAGGGGCAATGGTGGCTGGAGTGGAGTCTTTGGACTTGGTGCAATCACTGGTCCAGTGAGTCTTTTGCTTACAGACTTTGCACCATGGTTTCTTTTGGCCTTTTCCTTTATTAGATTGGGAATCCCCACCTGAAGAAGATTTTTGGGGGCCTTGTGAAGACTTCTGGTCTTTACCCTTCTCCCCACCCTTATCAGAGTTTTTGGAATCTTGCTTCTTCTGGTCACCACCTTGGTTCTGTACTTTCTGCTTCACCCTGGTTCTGACCCATTTGTCTGCTTTCTTTCCCAATTCTTGGGGAGAGGTCAGATCAAAGTCAACCAGGTACTGATGTAGCAACTGATTCTGACAGTTATTAAGAATCTGCTCCCTCATGATTAAATTATAAAATTCTTTGAAGTCACACACCTTACTGCCCAGTAACCAGCCTTCCAGAGCCTTGGTAGCACAATCTACAAAGTCCACCCAGTCCTGTGTCTGTGCCTTTTGGGTATCTCTGAACTTTATCCTGTATTGCTCAGTGGTTAGGCCAAACCCATCTATTAGGGCACTCTTCGGGACTTGATAATCATCAGCATCCTCTTCTCTTACAGTGAGGAGCTTGTCTCTACCTTTGTCTGCAAAGGAGAGCCACAAGATTGCTGCCCACTGCTCCTGAGGGACCCTCTGTACTCTACAGGCCCTCTCCAGTGCAGTAATCCATTTGTGGATGTCATCCCCACTCTGGTAGGGAGGGACAATCTTGCTCAGGTTTCTATGGTCATAAGACCTTTCCCTACCACTAGGGAAGTTGCTGTCACCTTGGGACTCTAGTCCCAACTTTCTTCTTTGTCTATGAAGCTCTAAGGACTCCCTATCTATAGCCAACTGCTGTTTTCTGATTCTCAACTGAGCTTCCTCATACTTGAGCAGTCTGTCCTTCCTCTCATGAGAGGTTTCCCTCCTATGAGAGGAAACAGAGGTCCCTACTGAGGTGTCAGAATGGTTAGACTCCTGAGAAGGAGATCTGGGCCTTCTAGGCACACTCACAACTCTTCCTGCTGGGACAAAGGGGAGGTCATTCTGATCCTCCTCCTCATCTGCAGGAGGAGCTGCATTTTCCAGGGCCAGGCCATTGTCACCTTCCTGGCCAGTTTCAGAGGTCAGGTCCTGGGTATTTTCACCCCTGGTCCCTTCCTCATCTTCTGCCCCACCCTCTCTGCCTACCCTTGCAGACCCTATAGGTCTTCTGAGGTCATCTAGCAGAAGCATCTCCATGAGACGTTGGGTGTTGGCACTTTTGCCTGTCTTCAGCTTCCTAATCTTGCACAACTCTCTCAATTCCAAGAATGGGAGGTTGTCATATTTGGATGGCAGGAGCCCACTGGTTCCTGGCAGTGAAGACATTACTAGTGAGGTGTGGTGTATGCACTACCTACTCTAGTGTGGCCTACTAAACTCTCTTGAGTTGTAGAAAGGGTGTGCTAGGCCCTTGACACACAACTCTAAGTTCAGTAGAACTTACTGTATTTCTAAGCTTGAATTTATATGTACCGTAGGTACCCTTAGTGGTTTTCAGTTGATCAATTCAATTGAGATTATCTGGTAAAACAATAGCAAGCTGGAATCCCACACGCTGCACACCAATGTGAGAAGTTGGCCTGGCATATGCTGTCCACTAGTTCTAGTGGGCACCTTGCACCAGTCCAAACAACCCCTTATGGAGATAGGTTAAAGACAACCTTTATTGAAAGCTATCCTAGTGGTAGCTATGGAGAGCAGCCTTCAGGCTAAGTCTTGAAGGAATGTAAAGCAGCTTGTTTTACCAGTCTATAATCTCTTGAGTGACCAAATGAAAGAGGACCACACCAGGTATATATATAAAATATATGTATTTAGTCTTAAACACACCCCTCTGGTCTCTTTATGAGGCTAGAGTTCGAAGTACATAAGTTACAAGTCAAATATCAACAGTAATAGCACAAATACACGTTTGAGCCCTAGGGGCGTACCAAACCATATACCAAAAAAGTGGTATAAGAACCACGACTGAGCTAGACACAAGGCATAGAGCCTTTAGAAGTGCTTGGACCCCAAGGAACCACCCAAGGTAGTGACACAGGGGACCCACGGGGACGCGTGCAGTGTGAGAACACAGCTGCGAGCCACCGTTGACTTCTATGGGGAAAGTCGCGGTTGGATTTTTAAAAGGAAAGGGCATTTAGAGGAGGATTTGGAGCAAACTCCTTTAGAACTAGGCAGTTCTAGAGTCATTACCCACGGGAGCACTGGAGTACTCAAGTTACCTCACCCAGGGAAGCCGGTGCATAGGTGTCTTTTGGCGTCGGGTTTCGTCGTCGTTTTCAATGGCGATCTGCTGCAGCAGGCTGCTGGCGACCAAGTCGAAAGTGTCTTGGTGGATCCAAGAGTGGATCAAAGACATGAAGGGCCTGAAAGCAGAGGGGACAGAGTCTGGGTCACTAGCCAGTGACCAGGAAGGCGATGAGCAGATGCCCACCGATGTCGGGTGCTTCAGGTGCGTTGACGGTCGTCTTGACTCTTCAGCCACGAGGTCCAGGAGGCGTCGATGACAACCAGGAGCTGTATTCTAGCTGTCCCACGACGTCTGTCGATTGCTGCGGTGTCGGCGACCGGATTGGACCCAACAAGCCTTGGCAACGGCAAGTCATGTGAAAACAAAGAAAGGACGTTGATGCAGACCAGCAAGGTCTGGGGGACTCACCCAGCGAGGGTAAGTCAGGGCACGTCTGGAGCAACCAGGAAAGCCCAAGCAGAAGAAAAGTTGCCTTCGGGAGGGCCCACTAGCCAACGGACTGGCGACCGCAAAGGAGCCTCAAGTGGACGCACTTGGAGCTGGCTCACAGGACACTCGTGGAGTGGAGGCCAGTGATCTTCAGTGCAGTCGGTGCTGGAGGCGGGGGCTACTCGGAGCCCAAAGCACAACTTCGTGGGAGACCAGGAAGAGGATGCACTTGCAAAAGTTCTTGGTGTCCAGGGGTCACGGTTCCAAGTTACCCACGACAGCTACGTGCCTCAGCTTCGCTGGGGTCTCAGGGCAGCCTCGGGAAGTCTGGAAATCTACCTCTGGTGTTGCAAAGACTTCGGCGTCCGGCGGGAGCTTCAGCGATGCAGACCGGACAATTGCTTCTTAGGTGCCTGCCAAGCAGGGGAGTCACTCCTTGAACCCAAGGGAGATTCTTCAGTCCTCTAATCTTGAAGCAGAGCGTCGAAGGTCCAGGATTCAGCTTCAGAGTTTCGTCCAGGGCAATCTAAAGTCCTAAGGACTGGGGTCCCATACTTATACCAAGTTAGGGGGTTGGACATACTCTGGGGACCCACCTATGGGAGGGTCAGGGAAGAGGGGTGGTTACACCCATTCCCTTTGTCCAGTTTCGTGCCAGAGCAGGGGCAGGTAGCCCCTGCAACCGGTTTGAACTGGACTATGCACAGGGACACCAAATGTGCCCCCAGTGCAGGACTTAAAAGCACCAGAGAGTGCTCCCGCCCAGCCCCAATGCACACTATCCTGTCTGGGGAGGTGGTTACACCTCCCTTCGACAGGAAACCTATTGTCCAGGCCTCCCCTGCCGGAGTTTCGGTCAGCAGCAGGAGGCCAGACCTGTGTCTGTGGCAGCGGCATCCATATTGTGATGCCAGGGCTCTGTAAAGTTAATACCGGGCAGGCCGGTGTGTACATGTCTCTCCCTCTAGAAGGGTGGAATGCTACCCCTGCCACCAGAACTGGCGGGGGGGGAGGTAGTATTCCAAGATGTTTGACACCAAACACGACATGTTTCCGTGCAGCCATCCCAAAGTTAGCATTTAACGCGAGGTTATAATGCACTTAAGAGTATATGGTCAGGCTGCACCACAAACAGCACCAGAGGATTGACTCCGAACGCTTCAGAGGGGCTCTGCTCATGCAGGGGCACCCTCTCACATAAAAACCAAGCACTCTGCCTTCAGGATTGTCAAGGCCTGCCATAGGAGTGACTTATAGGTTTATATGTGTGTGCAATGGTAGTGATATAGGTAGCCTATACCACAGTAAGGGGTGCATGCACCACCTTCCCCGGGCTGCAGTAGCAGACCTGTGGTGTCATTTTGGAGGGCCTTCCAGGGGTGGCACAATACATGCTTCAGCCCCTGGTAGGCCTCTGGGGTGTCTATGCCCTTGGTACATAGTATGCCATATACTAGGGACTTATAAGGGCACCCCAGAATCCAATCTGGGATGTACCTAAAGTACATGGAATCAATTTAGAGAGGAAGCAGCTAGGCTGGGGTCCTGAATAGCAGGTCCCCAGCCAGACTAAAGTCGAAAAACAGTGATACACCAGCAAAAAGTGGGGGTAACCATAAGAGGCAGATCCTACTCTCCTACACTGCCAAAGGTCAATGGGTTCAACAAGACCTTGTCCAGAGGCTATCTGACAGCGTGGAGCCCTCCTTGGCCACAGCCTGCTCAGGATTTTTCGGCGGACCTTCAGTGTGTAAACAGCGAAGACTACTTCGTCTGCACCACCTACACACACCTACAGCAGCTCGATGGAGTTTGGCAATGTGTCCGCCCACCCTATTTAAAGTGGGAGGACACATGTCCAGTTATCAAAGTCCATCTCTGCCATGAAAAATGTGTCTGTAAGGGGCAGTGAAAACTTTTAAATGGCCCCTACGCAATGGGTGAACTCTCCCATGGTGAAGGGGGTCATTGTTTTTTTTATTTTCAAAAAGAAAATCCCGCTTTGGGTTTTTCTTTTTGAAGACTTAAAAAATAAATTGTAAATTTGACGGACTGCTCCATTATGTTGATGGAGCCGTCCATCAAACTTACAGTGCATTTCCAGGACCCGCTGCGGTGGCAGTACCTGAAAATGCAAGAGATGTGTGCAGGGGCAGTGGACATCTCTAAATACAGTAATGTACGGCCATGGTGATGGTAATTACTCCACCCTTCACAATTTAAATCAGCCCCTAAGTCTGTAGGTGAAACTTCCAATGGGATCAAGCCTGGGTTCTGTACCAGATGCGCGCTCTATTGCAGGCTACCTTAAGTTGCGCCTAGGTTCCAGTCAATCGCAGCAAGATGACCGCAGTTGGGGCTTACCGCTTTTTGGCTCTATTTACTTAAGACCTTAAACTTTAAAATTCATAACCTCGGTTTCCCTTATTGGACTTTTTTGTTTTGGTATCCTTTTATTTAATAAAATATACTCTATATCGCTAAATTGGTTTGGATTATTTATTTTGTTGTGTTTTGATGTTGTTACTGTTTTGGTCCTGCATAAATACTTTATACATTGTCTCTAAGCTAATCCTGTCTTCTTTCTGCCATAGCAATCAGGGGTTCAGCTTGGGTTAATTTAGTGGCTTTAGTGATTCACCCTCACAAGAACTGCGGTTATTACTAGAGGTGGGCACCTATCCCCCTCAACAAATTCCCCAATTTCTTACAGAAACTAACTGCATCCCATTGTTCATGACTGAAGGTTGAGGCACCCCTTTCATCGCAAAAAAATGTCTTTCAGGCCTCTTATGGTACAGATAGTGGTAATTGTCCTCATGAAAACCACTTTCAACCAATTCAAATGAACGTCTACAATGATGGTAGCATAAAGCACCCCTGTAAAAGGACCACTTGTCAAGGCACCTGGAAGACCTCTAAAGGGGCGCTACTTAAGTTGCACCACCCTCATTTACCAGCAGCCTGGACCACCAAAGTAAGGGCATGGAGGTCGTGTCATGTGCCAGGCTCCACCCTTGACAAAATCTCCAGAATCATCTAGAAACTTCCAGAAAATTCTCTCGAAGACTTGCAAAGAACATCCTGAAATCTCCAGAATCATCTAGAAACTTCCAGCAAAGTTTCTCTAGGCTCCTGATGCAGACTATAAGAGGCACTCTAAGTCAGCCCTGCTTGTCAATCACCATTCTCAAGGAAGAAGCGAACAGTTGCTGTTCCATCAAGCTTACCTGAAATTCCTTCCTCTTTCCGCAGCATCCCCTCGACCTCCTGGACCTCCAAGGACCTCCACCTCAGCTCTCACAGCAGCTTCCCCCGAACCTGCAAGACGAAAGAAGAAGAAGAGGGTTATTTATTCACAATCCAATCAGACGAGTGCTAGCATGGCGCATAGCTGAGTAATTATCTATAACAAACCTACGACCACAAGGCTTTTACTGAGTGTTGTTCAGACTTTGATTACACAAGAGTTTTGCTCAAAGTCTATTACTAGACTTGTTTGAACTGTTTTGACAAAAGTCATTATTTTCCAGGATAATGGGAGTCGCAATTGGCAACAATTTGTTTGAGAAAAAACAAAGCAAGGTATGTGTGTTCTAAGACATCATTTATGTCTAGTACAATAATGTAATTAGGGTGTGTTTTTAGCCAGAGATTATGATTACGTAATTAGAAGGAGCATATATATGCGTTAGTCTGCAGTTGATTGTGTGGAAGTGTTTTACAGAATTCATGAGTAAAATCTCAACAAGCTAAGAGAATCCAAAAGAACTGAATAGACGTGACAGAAGGCTCCAGAGACGCGGTGGGCAGATACACTCGGCGGAAAGAGGATCTCTCTTCTGTTCTACCCCAATCCATCCCCCCTGCCCTCTGCTATCTCAGGTTGAATGTGGTTCCTCGCGCTCTGAAGGCGCAGTTGGGCATTGGAGGTCTCGCAAAGTGCATCACTTCCACTAGGCCAAGGAATCAGAGGTTAGTCAATCTGGGTACCGTTTTATAACCTGTGCTTGACACCAATAAATCAATGCAGACTTTGTCCCAAGGTGTTTTGGGGTCATGAAGATGCTGCACATTCATACCCACAGCTAGCCTTAACCTTTGTGTCTTCCTTCTTTACACACCGCACAACCAGTCACACTCCTAGATACCTCTGCTTCAATTCTTGGTCACCAGAACCTATGCTTGAGCCTTTTCTTTGTCATGGTCTGCCTTAGATTTGCTTAATGCTCTAAATTAACCAATTTGCTTCTAGCACTATTGGATGGCACAAACCTCTCTCCCCTCATTACCTGCTCATCACTACACACTGACAATTCCTCCATTATCTTGCAATGCAGTCTGACAATCCCTGGTACCAACTCTCTCTTCACACTACCCTACGAATCATCTCCATTGCTTATTTGATTACGTCATCTTTTTCTATCGCAGCAACCCGCTCATTCCTACTGACTGCTTTATACAACCCTTCACTAGTGTCAGACAAACAAGTTACCACGTCTTCCATTGTAAAGTCCTCAACAAGTTCACTCTCATCTTGTGAGCGCGAAAGATGGCTCGCTACTTAGTTCCGTCCACCAGGAATATATTCCATGTTGTAATTAAAGTTTTGTAGTCTAGAAGCAAACCTTGCCAGGCTGGAAGAACTCTTATCTGTGCCACCCACTCTCAAAATGATCAAAAGTGGTTTATTATTAATTCTTAAAATTATACATATTCCCAAACATATTTTCTGAAATATTCCATACTCCACGCTGCTGCTTATGCTTCTCTTTCCATGACTAAAAGGGTTTTTCTGAAAGGTGAAATGCCTTAGAAGCAAAAGCTACTCTCAATATGTTTCTGGGAAAAATCACCCCAATTTCAAAGGCTCAATCAACTGTTACTATAAATTGCTTATTAATACCAAAAGGTGTAAGAATACCAGCATGTGCTATATCGTTTTTGAGGCCCTGAAATGCCAAGTGTTAGTTTTCCTGCCATGAAATTCCTATTCGTTTTCTTAACAATAATCTGAGATTTTCAGTTTTCTCAGCAAAATTGATTACAAATTTAGAATAATATTCTATCAGACCCATGAAGGATCTTAGTTGATCCTTGTCACACGGATTACTAGCATTAGCAAACACACTAATCAAATTTGCTTTTGGTTTGACCTTTCGGCAGATACGGCTGATAAAGAATATCCTAAGTAGTCCTCTTCTTCTATCAAAAATCAATACTTTTCTTTAAGCAGGCCTCTTCTTATCAGTACATTTCACAAAAATCACATTGTGATCATCCACAATATTTCCAAAGGCCAAATTATCAACTTAGAAGAAAACAACATTTTGGACATCCTTCAAAACACCAGACATTATACGCTGAAACACACTCACAGCAGATACCAATGTGAAGGTAGAGTGGTAAACTGTAAGATACCATATTGTGTTATAAATGCTGTGAGTGAGTTAGTGTCCTGATGTGTTTGTACCTGCTGATAGGCACTCCTAAGATCTAGCTTTGAGAAATACCTCACTCTGTTCTAGATGAGCACCATTTTGTTGATATTTGGCAGAGAAAAACAGTCTGGTTTGATTTAGTGACCTCAGTTCTATGCACATCCACAAGTTCCAATTAGCATTCTTGGTCAATATAATAGGAGAAAGCCATTCTAAAGCTTCCACTAGTTCGATCACACCATCATCCACTATCTGCGAAGCATATCTTTGATCTCTTTTCTAACTAGAACCATGAATCTCCCAGTCCTGTGTTTAATGGGCAAAGCATTTTTTAACACTACTTGTTGCTTATAACCTTTATCTGTGCCAAATGTATCTTCAAATACCATTTGAAAACCCATGAGCACCTCCTCAATTCCTGCATCAGATATCATCATTATTTGATCTGGAGCCCAGGGGTTTATGATTATGATCAGATCATATTGGTGCAACCACTCCAGAATTGCTGGACCAGACTGCACCAAATAAACCTTTCCCTTAACTGCAAAATTTCAAAACCTGATGTCTGCCCACATGTAACCTATGACATCTGTGTTGGTCCCCTAATACCCTCTGGGAGTAATATTTTTAAGGAGTAACTTTACCCCAGGCCTTGTTACTCTAAACAGGTCTTTGGAAATGATGGTATGTAAGGAACCTGAATCAACCATGAGAACGACTTCTTTTCTATACCCACAGATATCACTTTAGGTCTATTCATTCTGGCATATTGACCTTCCGAAAGTGCTCCATTCAAGATTTTGCATGTGTTTCCTTCTTCGTCTTTATCTTCCACATCCAAAATTCAGGCAAAATGGCCCTTTCTGCCGCATCTTCTGCCTTACTTCCGAATCGCAAATCAGTTTTTATGTTTCTAAGCTATGGGTTAAGCTTACACATCTGTGGCAACTTTTTGTTATTGATGCTCGACCAACATGTTGACATGCTCCCCACCCGCTAGGGTATATGGCTCTATTTTTGAACCACGGAGTATGTTTTTTCTTTCTTACAGCATACTTCTTGGATTTTCGTTGTCCCTAGTCGCTGCATTTCCTTCATTCAGGTCTCTGATTCCTCTATCACTTTTGCTATGTTTATAGCGTGCTTAAGGGTTGGATTTCTCGCTGCCCAAAGATGTCCCTGCATCTTCTTACTGGAACACTGGACGGTTAACGGATCCCTTATAAGTTCCTACGTGATAGTTCCAAACTGACATTTAGATGGTAACTCCCTCAATCTTGTTACAAACTCATCTATTGTTTCATCCTCTCTTTGCCGAGAAGGAAACTCTAATCCATCCATGGCTTCAAGATAACTTTTTAAATTGTCTAGCATTTCTCCCATTCAATATTGGGAGGGCATGGATGAGAAAACAAAGCTGGTGGTGTGACTAAGTTCATGTTATTAGTTGTTATTAGCTGTACAAAAAGCACAAAAATAATATGTATTTATTTTTTGTAATTTGGATACCACCAATCTAGGTTATGGTGCTTTAATGTTCTTTTACTTTACATTGTTTTTCTTGTTGCACCTTAGATTTACACAAGTCAAGTCAAATCACTTTATTCGGTTCATCGAAATAAAGCATAAAAGCACATATAGTATATAAGCATTAAGAACATTTATAACCATTTATCGGGAGGATTAGAAAACTCCCTGTAAAAACCACAACATATAAAAACAAACTGTATGACTGTCTAAAAATTGTAGGGAAAGTAAAGCCAGTCTTGCATGCGTAAAACCCAGTGGCCGCAGTAAAGGGCAAGTGTATTTTCATCAGAGATTAATAAAAATGGGGCAAATAAAATGACGTGTAAAGTGTGGAGTACAGTAACATTATCACTGGTACAGGTTACAGACTCTGAGGCACTGTGCCATCCGAGTAATAACTGGAGGAACAGATTTAGTTGACACTTATTACCTGAGCATCCAGTAGATGGCAGTGTTTCAGTGTTCACATGGTACTGGGAGAGTGGCCGTTACAGCCCAGGCGTCACATTGCTGGTAAACGATGAGAAACTGGTGAATATATTTTTAGATTATTAGTTGTTTACTTGTTTTTGCAGTAAAGGTTTTGGCACCATTTCCTCTTTAATGCCTGGCTTAGGCTTCCTGCCTGTACGCGCTCAAGTGCACGGCTTCCCTGCTTCTGGTTAACGCTTTCCTGGTCGCGTTTGGGGCTTGAGTGTTCAGCTTTTATTTTGGTCTCACCTACACAGCGCAGGCCTTGTGCTGTGAGGCATATTGTTTACAATTCAGTGTGCTTACAACCATCCACAGCATGCCATTGGTTGTTTTTATCGTCACTCTCATTTGCAGTCTTTCGATTGCTTAGCTCCTTATGCTTCCCTAACTTTCTTGTGTTAGCTCCTCCCTTGAGTATAGACCAAGTACTTGTGTTCTTCCTCGTCTTTTTGCAATGCACTATTTTGTTTATAAGCATTTCTGTATTATTCGTGGATGTGCAATGTGCTTTCCTACTTCTTTTATCTCAGGCATGTGGCTTCCTATTTATGTTGCTTTAACGATATCTGCCATCTCTATTGACGCTGGAATTACTTATAACCACAACTGTACTACCCTGAAGCACTCAACACTCCTCCACTCTCAGCCACTCCACTCTACACCACTCTACATCACTCTACTCTATGCCACTCCACTCTGCGCCACTCTACTCTACGCTGCTTTACTCTACTCCACACCACTGCAGTCTACTGCACTCAATGCCACTCTACTCTACTGTATGCCACTCCACACAATCCCACTCTACAGCACTCTATGCGACTCCACACTACACCACTCAACTCTATAACCACTCTATGCCACTCTACTCTATGCCACTCCACTCTCGCCCCTCTACCCCACTCCACTCTGTGCCACTCTACTCCACGACACTGTACTTGACACAATCCACTTTACTCCTTGTCACTCTACTCCACGCCTCTCTACACCAAGCCAATCTATGCCACTCTACATCACACCACTCTACTCTACGCCACTTTACTTTATGCACTCTACTCAATGCCACTCTACTCTGCGCCACTACTCTACGCTATTACACTCTTTGCCACTCTACCCTACGCCACTCCAATCAAGGGCAATCTACTCTATGCTACTCTACGCCACTCCACGCGACTCTACGCCACTTCACTCTGTGCCACTCTACTCCACTTTCCTCTATGCCATACCGCAAACGTTTAGCCATGCAGAACAGCAGCCACGCTGCTGTAGAACATGGCTAAAAGACATTAGCAAAGCCTATAGCTCTCACATAGGCGAGACCTATTGTCTTTGCCAATGCTTGTTTGTTGTGCGCTTGAGCAGGGTGTGCAGCCTTCAGTACACTTTTGCTACCACATAGAAATGTATTAATTTCTAGTGCTGGCTGTAGTAATCTTTATAGCGGAAGGCCTACGCTGCGTAATAAATGAAAAAAAAGTCACTTTTTTGTATTGTTCAGATTATCTCAAGGACCCTGTTGTTCCTGGGCAGGCCTTCTCTAGTCATCAGCAAAAATATGTTGCTATCAAATCACATGCTTACGGATCAATACATTGGTGTACCCAACAATGGGCACACAGCACAGTTGATGTGGCTACTAGATTTTATAGGCCCTTAGTAATTCATAGAACATTTATTTTTAATTAATTGGCCGCTGTAGGTATGGGGCTTCTCCTCTTAAAAACAGGATCAGTCAATCAGTGGTAAGACCCCTCCTGATTAGTCCATGAGGATTCTTCAATATTGCATCATCCCCTGGTAGAGGTGGGTGAGCCAACAAATTAACAGTAAGAGCTGGCCCTGAGCCGAGCCAAGGGTCTGGCTCGGCATTTAGAGCCCATGCACAAGCTGAGCCCTGAAAATGTTTGCTATGTAAATCATACAACAAATATCACATAGAATATGGTAGCGTCTATTCAAAATTTAAAAAATTGTATTCTTTAACATGGAGAATCTTTGACGTTAATATGTCCGATTAAAGCGCTGCTCTGAGAAGTACTTATTAAAAGTGATACTTTTAAACATGAACGGTTAGTGGACTAAGCGGCAAGACAGTTGACGTGTAAACCCCAGATTATTAATAAACAACATTATCATCATTTAAATCAAACACAATAGGTTTTTGTATGGCTACTATTCTGAACTCATGTATTTGAAAATGCCTTAATCGGCGAATATGAGGGAAGAGGAGTTTTGGTGGATTAAAATATTGCCTAAGAATTTGGGGTGGGCAGAATTTGCGGAGTTTCACTCTGTGGAATTCCGCTGAGTTATATAAAAACTCAGCGAGATACCATTGATTTCTGCCAATGGGTGGAAAATATGTATGTTGCGCTGCTCGAGCTGCAATTTAACGGCAGTAGCGAAAGAAGCTCTGAAAAACCTGTTTGAATGGCACCGTGCGGTGCGTAAGAGCTTGCAGCCACTCGAGTTGATTTTGCTGCTACTTGTGTAGAAAATCTACGAGAGCATCAGCAAATCTACTCAAGAAGCAGCCCTCTGACCGTGACCACTCGTGACTGCCCGCGTTAGAAAATGGCGCTAGTGGACGCCAAATCTCGCTCACACTCGCATTCCTTGGAGCTTCGTGAGAAAAAATTCAGCGATTGGGAGAATTTGGCCATTACTCTGCGTTACAAGAGTAACGTGGAGTTGCCAAATTCTGCCATTTCCGTGGTCAGAATGAAACATTCCGCCCACCCCTACTAAGAATACACAGTTGAGGCAGGGAAGCAGCAGATTATGTTTCACTTTGTGCAAATCAGTCGTAAATGGGTATCTATTTGTCCTTCTTTTTTATGTTAACACTTTGTTTTTACCTCTTTTTCCTGAAGTTGTTATATCACATGTATTGGAGCACTTTACATAGCACCAGTCACATTACACAAGGACACATTCTTTATTTATAGGTACAGAGAGATTAAGGGGCATATTTCCAAGGAGACAGCGCAGCTGAAGCATCATTTTTTTTATGCAGTGGTAGCAGAATCAGTGCTCCACACTGCTCCATATTTACAAACTGACACATTGAGCCCTATGCATCAGTTTGTAGAGGCCTGCGTCACATTATACCTACGCCAGGTATAATGTATGCAGGGTGGGCATTCCCACGTTATAAGCCACGTAGAACTGTCGCAGTGAAATTTACAACATTTCACTGCGTCACTCTACGAATTGACTGCACCAAAATCCCTACGCCTGCTAAGACCAGGCATAAGGATTGATGCAGGTCTTTTAACATAGGACTTGCCTCTGTGTTCTGATGCATTGCTGGAGGTGCGTCAGTCTTACGACCAACTCCAGCAATGCGTCACTTTAGTGCCAACAGATGCGTCAGAATTCTTGCGCCATGGATGGCTAATACAGTGCATCCATGGCGTCGTTAGGGCATTTGCGGCAGGCGCAAGAAATCTGATGCATTGATGCAGATGCGCCAGTTCTTGCAAATTTGCCCAGAATCACAGGATGTTGAGCCAACGCCAAGATTCGAACCTGGCTCCCCAGTTCCAAAGTCAGCAGCTCTGTCTTTAACACCACATCCTGGGTAGAGGGAGGGTGCCAGGAAAAAGCTACATGAATGTGCGTTATGGGCTCGAGGTTCCAACTGGACCTCGAGCTGGGCTAGAGCCAGGCTTCAGGCTCGTGCCTGGCTCGAGCTTTCAGTGGCTCACCCACCTCTATCCCCTGGTGACAGAGAGGTTTTTTCCACTAATGCTAGGAAAATCTATGGTTAATGGGCAGTATCCATGGGCTGTACTTTCTTTAACTGTTGCTGCTCCAAAACTTCAACTACTGTTGCACTCCAATTACATAACCAAGCCTCTCCCTTTCTACAGGGTCTGGTGGCTCAGTGGACTAATGCGTCCACTGCAGGGGCCTGTGTTCAACCTCATGGTCACAGGTTCAAATCCCGGCGGGTCCACTCAGCCTTCTATCCATCTGAGGTCGATAAAATGAGTACCATTGAGTTGGGTAACAATAAACATCTGTTATTCAGCGCCAAGAGACCCCGTTGGGGTGAACGTGCATTTTACAAATACACATATTATGTTATGTACATTTCATTCTCTGAGGGTAGCGTGAGGGAGATATGTCCTGGGGATGGACTTGAAGAGGGTTTGAAGCTCGTTACTTATGGCAGCTCAAGTCAGAGCTGTACATTTTAAATAAACTAGTTCATGAACTCAATCTTTTGCTGGTAAATACATTAGGAGTGACTGCAGTGGTGTCAGCATTATCACCAGTCATTTTCACTATATTTAGAGATTGTTCATGCTGGTAAACATTGTTTTAAAAGGAGTGGCTTTGCTTGTCAGGTCTTTGCTGAGAGAATCCGTGTTAATCCAGCAAGATAAAGTCATGCCCCTGGGACATCTGGTAGAAAACATGTACCTGAATGTACTGCCAACCCCACGTACCCTCCAGCCCCCAGTGTACAATCAAATCCTGATCCCAACCTAGGCTGCCCAGCAACGACAGGGATGTGGGCAACCCGCATGGATGTGGAAGTCACTCACCACCACCATGGACATGTCATGCATCCCTCACTGGCACCAGCCTCACACATACATCCCATTCTGTACCTCCACCTATCACATGCATGTAAATATTTGTCGTTATCTACCTGCACCCTATGTCACAATAGCATTTTTTAAACCACCCTTTACGTTGTCCATCGTTTCTTGTGCCATATGCTTCTAAACATGGATGTAAATTTAGCATGATATAACATATGTAGCATAGGTGAAGACATACACGAACAAGGACAACAACACAGCAACATAGAGAAACTTGCTCACATGGGATTCTATCAATGAAGACATCACAGTGGTAAATGTGCTGAAAATCCATTTGTAAACAAAAAAATATCAATTGATGTGGTTAAGAGGGCATAGAATTAGGGACGTGAAATAGTGGTGAGCCTGGGTGTATTCATAAAAATGAGATATAAAAAGCTACCAAAAATAATGCCTGAGTTCAGGGAGTGGTCTGCAACTTGGAGGGGGTCCAGAAATAGGTCCAACCACAAAGCAAAGTCCATGAAAAATGTCAATTTAAAGAATTCTAAAGAAAAAGCTCCAAAGCTAAACACAAATTACAATCCAAATAAATGTTGGATAGGAAAACAAAATCACTCCTCGACCCAGATATGGTGGTGGTGTAGCTGGTTTAGGGGTACCAGTTCATGTTGACTGAAGATGCAAGACCAGGTACCTCATGAGGGGGGAGACACACGGGTTCCTGGACCAGGTGGTAGCATTTATTTATTGATAGTATTTTCCTATATCCCTTCTTTAGTAGTATGAAAGCGCTGTAAAGTATAAACACTAGTTACATATTATGTCAATATGATCTTTAGACAGCAGAATTAACATGTAATAGAAGAAGGGGGATTGGGAGAACTGGGAGAGATACAAGAAGTGAGCATCTACAGCATCACAACATTCTGGTAATCTGGCAGATGAACAACACCACTACTGAGTCCTTCAACAACTGGGTAAATCAAAGAAACCCTTTTCTGAAATTCACCCTGACACACAACAACACTAGAGTGTCCTTCCTGGATGTTAACATCATCGCTGAAGACGGCAAACTCCGCACCTCTCTGTACACCAAACCAACAGACCGAAACAGTCTGCTACATTTTGAAAATGCGCACCCGAGAGCACTAAGGGAAAACCTACCATTGGGCCAGTTTATGCCTATTAGACACAATTGCTCCGAAACCGAGGATTTCAAAAGGGAGGCAGAAAACCTAACCAACAAACTCCGGGATTGGGGTTATCCAACCCAAGTGGTAAACAAGGCAACAAGGCAAAGAAACGAGTATGAAACATTCCAAGAGAGAGTCTCCTGAAAAAGGCAAACAAACCAGAAACCAGTGCGTTGATATGTGTCAATATCTACAACTCAGGATGCAACCTGATAAAACGCACTATAAATAAACATTGGCGCATTTTAACAGCAAATCAGTTAAACTTCGATAAACCATTGTTCTCCTTCAGAAAAATCCAGTGTATCAGAGATAGAGTGGTACACAGCAACACCACCAACAAGACAACCAACCAACAAAGCACGCTTTGGGAATTACCACCTGTCATGGGACACTTCCCATGTGGAAACTGCACAGCCTGCCCCCTAACCACTCACACCAGGGGCATTGACCTGGGACTCAAGACCCCAAGGGAACAAAGAACCCCTACAAACCGTAATAGCACCAACGTTGTCTATTTGATCACCTGTCTGTACTGTTTGAAGTATGTTGGAATGACTACAAGAAAAATAAAACTACGTATCAGTGAACACAGAAACACCATAAGATGCAAGAGAGTCATGACAAAACTCACTGCCCATTTCCTGGAAGTCCACCATATGGATTCCGACATCAGATGGACAATCATTGAGAAAATAGCACAGCAGAACGGAGCATACAGAAGACTCCTCCTGAGAGAACAACGCTGGGTATACCGGCTACAGACGCATACTAAAGGATTGAACGAAAACATCCCCTGGAACCAGCTAAACAACCTAACATGATCTACAAGCGCAGACCATAGCCATCTTCACCCCTTCAAGGCTACAAGTCTGTCTCCGCAAATAGCGCATGTGACTAGATCGCTGACCTAATAAGGTTGATAGATAAAAACATGGCTGGGCGCATACAAGATGGGTATATTGAATGAAAACAATCAGAACCATATGCATTAACAGATCACTGACCTGATTATGATCATGGACTTTTGCCACATATAACGCTATGGTGTACCTTTTTGCCGGATATATCATGCTCCAACTATCACCATGCATCATAAATTCCAGATATGCACTCGCATTATCTGCATGTTCGCTGTTTAAGAAAATAATCCCACGGCAGTAGTTGTGATTGAGGGCGTTTATCACATAACTTGACTGAACACATTCTAGAGATGTATTTACTTGCATCCAGATGACTCAAGCCGACAACAGAGGCACGCACATCGGAATTTTTGAAATCTTTGAAGGCTCCCACGTGCTGCCGGTCTCCATGAGAAGCGCCCTCTGTGACGTCCGCGGTCGAGCCTCTACAATACGTACGGCTCTGCCCGGCGTCTAAGACTCGAACTCTCCAGAACCTGCAGCGCCCCGTGCAGGGTGTCAAGTCCCATGAGTGCTCCTGGCCAAGCCTCCGCATCTTGACCAATCACATGAGGACAAAAGCCGACAGGCGTGGTCAACCCCGAAACTGCTTTCCTTCGCTCGAACGCGAGCAGGGATTATTTATACAGGGCGTTTTCAGTTATGATTAGGACAAGCAGGGGAGCAGAGCACACAGTAAGTTGCAAGCTGCTGTTATATTCCATATAGGTACCATAATATAGGCCCTGGTAACTTCATTACCCTTCACCTATATTCTTCCCTACATTACACTTATAACGGTTTACAGGGACTGACCTTTTACCTAGATACCAC